>JAJHUR010114719.1:0-17782 GCA_027495735.1 Lutjanus campechanus | reverse complement strand
GCCAGACCTTAGCTGTCAACCTGCCAATGGGGCTCGCATCAACTCTCAAATCGTACTGCACCACGGAGCAGAGAACACCACAGGAAAAAGGGGGCAGCACTTCAGCTTCTACATGGATTTGCTGTCATGGCACTGATTGAAGGCTGAGGAGAGAAGATTACGGAAGGTGAGACAGGAAGTGTAAAAGACGGTTGTGGAAGAAAACTATAGGAGACAAAAACCGGGGTTTGAGGGGAAACGGAAAGAACAAGACGGCGGGGATAGAATATCTTTAGTTTGAGTGAAGAATCGGTCTACGAGTCAAACAACAGGGAACTTGAGACAACATTTGACTGAAAGGAGAAGACAACATTTGGACAAGGAGATAGGAGCGCTGTCTGTTCACACGGCGGGTAGAGAAGGCTATCCATCCTCATTCGCTGGGCGATAGGGTGGAAGCAGGACATAACGGCTGTGCATGTTCAAACAAACATCCCATCCACAAAACCTGCAGCCCATTAACCACCAGACAACTGATAGTTTCCTGTCAGGTTTCTTTTTCTCTTTTCCAAATGAGCTTCTTGCTTGCTTTCCTTTCTGCTTATCTGCTGGACTCTAGGCAGTGTGTCCCTCTCTATTTGGCTCCCTCTCTCTTATTCACAGCATTTTTTCAGGGCTATGCTGCTGCTTATCTGCCTGTGTAATTGTGTTCAATCTGATATTGAATATTCTTGACCTTTTTAAAGATGCACTGTGATGTAAAAAGTTTGCCAAATGCTAGCGGGTACATCTAGAAAGATGGAATAGGATTTTTTTTATTAGGGCAATAGGATCCCCTTAAAGGGATAGTTTGAATTATTTGATGTGGGTTGTATGAGGTACTTATCCATAGTAAGCACATTATGTAAAGTAGATTTCATTTGACACTCCCAGTTTGGAGAAGCAGCAGGAATACAACCACAGAAGCTAAGCGATCAACTGCTGTGGACAGGGTCAACAGCAATAGGTGTTTTAGTCACTTAAAAAGAAGCTTCACCTTATAAAGTCAATATCAGTTTGAGCGTACACTATATGTAGACTATTTTCAGCATTTTACTTTGCTGTCTGACAGCCTTTTCTGACAGGAAACTCCCGTTGTATAAGCCATATATTGCCCTCTCTGGACCAACCAAACTCCATGGATGAAATTGGTTATTTTACCTCACAGGACAGAGGAGCTGCTCGTCTACCACTGCCTCAATCAGCTCGTTTGTTTGTGTTATTGTGTGACTTCTAGCTTTCTAGCATTCAAGGCAGTGGTAGACCAGCAGCTCCTGTGCTCTGTGAGGTAAAATGACCGATTTTGCCAATGGAGCTAGGTGAGAGCGGCATCTGGCTTGTGCAGCGGCAGTTTCCTGTCAGAAAAGGCTGTCTGACAGCAAGGTGAAGATTCAAATATATTTAATCTAAATATTTAAATATAGATATAGATTTTTTAGGTGGACCTTTTGTAAGTGGCTAAACTATGTTTTGCTGCTGACACCATCCATGTTCATTGCTTAGCTTCTGTACTGGTGCCCCTCTCTGTTTCTCCTAACTGTATGTGTAGACCTGCATCGACTGTAGGTAATACACTGACTATCGATAGGTACCTCATACAGTGGCACATCAAATAATCTGAACTATTCCTTTAACATGATCACGAAGTCGAGTTGGCATTGTAGCAGCATTCCTCCATCAGCTCCTCTTTCTCCTGCTGTGCCATGTCCAGGTGATGGTTGCTGAGGCCCTGGACATAAGCAGGGAGACTTACTTCGCCATCCTGATGGACCGCTCCTGTAATGGTCCCGTCATGGTAGGGAGCCCCCAGGGAGGTATGGATATCGAGGAGGTAGCCGCCAACAGCCCAGAACTCATCTTTAAGGTATATGATTTACTTCTCACAACACTATCAAATGAGAAGTATGAGAAAACAATGCAGAAGTTGAAATCGATTGATCTTGTCTGGCTCAATAGAACTCTTTAAAGTGTAAACGCCTCGCCATCTTTGCTCAAAGATTTTACTCTACAATTGACAAAAGTTTTATTTGGCTTGAAATCAGGCCAGGGCTGGATTGCCCGGTGGGTCTTGCAGATGGATGCTGAGATCTGTTCGTATTTTTCTGCTAATTCAATTAAATTTATTGTCCTGTCTACATGCACAGTGCAGCAGCTGAACACATAGAGCAGTACACTGAAGCTCAACATGAACAAACACACTGCCTTCTGTGTTTTATATTGCTATCAATTAGATTCCATTTACAGAGCTTAATCCTCTGTCATCACTTGGCTACTTGGCAACAGTTCCTTGTCATTGTCAGCAGATGTATAATTTAAATATTACAGATGGAGTTTGCCCGCATTTACTGTTGTTATATATCTTTCTTTTGCTATAGTCTACAGATGTTGGAACAGATTGTAAAATCCTGCTGAGATTTATGTCCTTCATTATTTCCACCAAAGATTTCAGATTGTATATAAATACACACCAGTGTGTGGTGTTGCTATCTAAAACACATCTCATTAAAATCTATATGGTCCAGACCTACTTTATACAGAATTATTTCAACTTGCTAACAACAGCTGCAGTTTTATATTTTCTTTACCGCTGTGCACCCTGAAATCCTTCATCCACTTTTATACCTGGGAAAAAAAGTTATAAGAGAGCTTCTCCCTATCTCAAAGTGAAAGATATGAGTGTCTGATGATCATAAATCCATCGTTTCAGTCCCAACTCTCCCTTTTCTTCTTGTCTGGCAGATTGCCACTACTTAATTATGACGTTGGGAGTTTAATATGAACATCCGCTCTGTGTCAAATTATAGTCCAGTGTTTGAGCCTCTTGTTCTCTCTCAGTCACCTTCTCAATTTGTTTCTCTAACTCTTCTTAACTTTCTCTGTGAATCTTATAGGAAGTCATAGATATATTTGAAGGTGTGCGAGACGACCAGGCACTTCGCATGGCAGCTAATTTGGGTTTCAAAGGACCTCTGCAGAGACAGGTAATGGGCGCTCTGAAGGATTTAAAGTCACAATGCAAAGAGGGGGCAGAAAGATCCACGATGCACACAAATACACACAGACGGATATATCTTCATTCACAAACAAACCAAACTTTGGCTATTATTAGTTTTCTAGAGGCAAGATGTGAAGTGTCAGTACACCAGACTGACTTGCCAGGTGGTCTATTGTCATGTCTGGCAGTGATGCACGGCACTGTGCCAGGTTTGAGGGCAGCTGACATCACTAATGGTACCATTATTTGATAGAACATGCTGCTCTTTGAATCTGTGAGTGAATCATGCAGTAAGAAACAAAAAACTCATCTCTATGGGCAACCTATAATTTTCGAGGACAGTGAAACAAGTTTTTTTTTTTTCTTGTCACATCAAGTTTTACACATCCAGTTCAGTTCAGGCTGCATTAGCGAGTAAAATGAGGCCAAGGAAAAACAGCACAGAAACGCTTCAGATTCAAAATATGGCTGCTTAGATGCAGAGTTCATTTCAAAGCCATTTGTCTCTTGGCATCAAATCACTAATTTGTTTTCTTTTCCACAGGCACCGTGGCAGAGAAATCTGATAAGCTCAAATTCTTAACACATGGAATATGTATACATGCTATATATACTGTATGTATGTATGTATGTATATTCACCAGTCTTTTTTCCAAGTCTGATCCAACTCCAGCACCTGAATTTGGACATCTGCCGATATTGATACTTTACCAATACCAGAGTTCTTTTTTCTTAATTATTATTATTATTGGTAGTAGTAATTAAGGGTGTCATCATTCTCTTGATTTGTAAATATCAACATATGATTGTTTTTTTTTTAGATCCGACAACTGTCTTTTACATTTTCAGATTCTTCTTTGAAAAGATCTATGTGGTATCAGGAGTGATATAATGGCTGTTAAGATACACTGTGTCTGTAGGCAGGGGTGGAGTGAAAAAAGGCACCAGGAGAATTGCTATTCTGCCTTTGATTTAGATTATTGAAATTGAAAGCTCATATCGATCGATTTTTGATTTAATATTGAAATTGTGACACTGCTAGTAGTAGTAGTAGTAGCAGTTAACTTGCGTGAGGCTGAAAATAAACTGAACTTTAGTGGTTAAAAGTTTTGTATCAGTTGATGTTCAAGGACTGTGTTTGGTTCCACCGAAAGCTTGTTTAGTGTTCATGTTGCAATCGTGATGTGTTTGTTCCATCACATGTGTTTGGTTTATATTGGATCAGATTGGCCCCATCTCTAAATGTATCAGACATGTGAATGTGCTTCTGAAAAGCAAACAGAGTCAAAGGTGTTTCACCTTCGGTTGCATCTGATTCTACGTGATCCTTTTTTGCAGGATACTGAATGGTCATTGATTTTACACAGGAGTGGAGAGAAATAGAAAGTGATTGGTTAAGCACTCTCTACATTGTCAGTATGCTTTTCCTTGGTTGCGGTGAGTCAGCTGCCAGACTGTTTAATTCAGAGATAATTGCAGCTCATATAAAATACCTTAACTGTCTTGAATGAACTATCGGATGGCAGGATCTTTGTGTGAGTGCAAGTGTGTAGACATGCACATATTGGTTGTGTGTGTGACAGATAAAAGAAAGTAAGATTGGTGATCTTTGTCTGGAACTGCATTGAAAAGTCTCGCAATGCTATGTCAAGCTGTCTTCATTACTAAAGAACAGTCGCAGCAATAAAGATATCACTCGAGATCCTTTGAAAATGGGGATTTTGACAGTGATGATTTAAGTGTACGCTGCTTGTAAATATCAATCTTGTATGAAAAAAAAACGTAACAAGAAAGTCTCACATATATTTGGATATTGCTGCCAGGTGGAATCTACTGAAATGTGCATTATGATGTTATATTTCTATTGGATCAAAGTGTGTGACTATGTGTTGTAATCCATTTGCCAGTTGTCACGCCTTTTGGGGTGAAAAAAAAGGTGAAACATGTTTTTCCCCTTGAGCACAGAGACACATACACATTCATGCAAAACAAACTCAGACAGCGTGATGTTGAAGGTGATTTGCCATGTTTTATGTAGCCCGTGTGGGAGGCTGAGTGGCCTTGGTGGGGCCGGCTGCTCAGAGCTGAACCATCAGGTAATTACTGTCCTCTGTGGACCTTGCAGGCAGCAGATCAGATTAAGAGGCTCTATGATCTGTTCCTGAAAGTCGACGCCACTCAAGTCGAAGTCAATCCTCTCGGAGAGACTCCCGAAGGACAAGGTACGTTGTATCATATAAAAATTCAGTTGTCTTTGTGTGTGTGTGTGTGCGTGTGTGTATGTGTGTTGACTTGGCCCCTGTCTTTCAGAGTGTTTTATGTGTCCCTACATCATGTTAAACATCTGTAACATTTCAACACTTAAAGAGAGAGTTCTGCGTCTTTGCGTGAACAGGCAGCCACCTTTTAATCAGTGAGTGCAGGATCCAGGCACACTTATCTCCTCGGGTCTGAATGCATTTAAGAATGAAAGAATTGAAGTGTAATTGCAACACATTGACGTCAGTTTCTTGTCAGCATGACTTTGTCTAGATCAAAATCCAAGTGGCTTCAGGGAGATGAGCTTTCCATATTCATGGCATGCTGATGTTTGTTGATGATTCCTAGTTGTTGATGATTAACTAAAGGCGTACACTCTATCATCAACTATTAATGAGGAACTACAATGAGTGAGGAATTACAGCAGCAGCTACAGACATATCCCCCAATGTAACCACTCAGGGATACTGTATGAATATCAGATAAATAAAAAACAAAAAACAAAAAAACATCACGCTCAATGCTTAAAGAGACAGTTCACCCCCAAATCAAAAATATATTTTTCTCTTACTTGTAGCACTATTTATCCATCTAGATTGTTTTGGTGCAAGTACTAAGTTACTCAAAACTGAATTTTTGAACTGAATTGAGCTAAATTTCAGCAAAACTGGATTTTAGGTACTTTGTAAAGATATTTTTTGCAGAGGACTAACAGCCTCCATACATGGGTCAGACACTCTACCAACTGAGCTAAACATCCGCCCCAATTTAGGTAGTTTATGAAACCCTAAGCCAGCATAATCCTTAACATCCATTCTTACACTTCTTTGCTACATGTAGCTGTTGGAAAGTGTGCTGTTTTAGATAAGTCACCTTCCTTTGCGTCCTGGATTTTAAATAAAAATCTGGTAAATACCCATATAGCCCTACTCAAAAATCAGTAATTGTTAGATTTATCACAATATTCCTTTAATCTTCGAGTAAATCTACCTTACTCTCTACTCAATGAGCTGAACCAAAAATAATTTCATACATCTACCCTGGAATACTTTGGCCTGCCGTCACTAATTTGCTTATGTGAATTTGTCTTTAATTTTGATTTCCATGGCATGTCATCTATACATGCAGGCCATAATACCACTGGATGCAATTGGACAGACTTACATCCAATCAGAGCAACAAAACATGTAATGTAGCAGTGCTTGGTCCCTTTCCAAGCAGGGCGCATTTTGGAGGCCGCCTGTTGACAACCTTTCTCGTATTGCAGCCATACAATACAATAAAATATGTGTCTGCAAACACTTAAGGTAAGAAATAGACAATGTAGTAACAGAATCTTGATCCGCATGTGATCAGCACTGCCTAGTTTGACAGTTTGATCTGAATTTTGAGAGCCTGAGACATTGCTCTGGATGCACAACATGTGACTTTTCAAATCTGGACCAATGACGCTCCTCTGTCAGTCATCCTATCCACCCCATATTAAATAAACAGTTGTGATTGGCCCGATCGGATCAGAGACTTATGGCATTCTGTCTGAATAGAAGAGGCAGCAGACATATCTGCCAGAAAAAACATAGCTTGGCAGATTTGTCTGGTTTCCAAGATAGGAATGCTTTTACAGATAATACTTTGTGGAGTAGTGTCATGATACTGGAATTTCTCATTTCAGTACAATACCTTGAAAAATATGAATATTCTATAATATTCAGAATATTCAGCACCACAGGGAAAAAATGAATTTACATTGAGGGCATAAATTTTTTGAATTTTTAACAACACTAGTTATGAGAGAAAAATTTGGTGTCTTTAGCCTCTTTTACACTGCCTGCCTAAGGTGGGAATGTGGCATTGTCAGCCTCACTCTTCTTTATATAAGGTATGAAGACCAGATGGGGGGCATTGTTGCTCCTACTCTGATCCACCCGTGGAGGCAGTAACAGAGCCGATGCTGATGCTGATGCTGTTGCGTTACATGTCACGCCTCTTTTGCTCTCAGCAGTGTGCCATCTAAAATCACACACTGGGGCAGTGCAGTGCTGCCGTTGTTTGGTTCAGTGTAAAAAAAAAAAAAGAAGCAAAGCCGCGTTAACGACCGGTCTTCCCTGTACCATTATTATAGGATCTCTCTGTAAAACGCACTTTTGAATAGAAATTAAATTAAAAGAGAAAATTATAATCCTGAATTCACTGTCTTTATAGTAGCGCAGCCTATGATATTACAGGTTCAGTCTTTGAAATTAATTAACTTTTGGTAATTAGATTCAAGATAAATCTATTGTGTAGTCGAGCAATAAATAATGTCTCTATCGTCAGTCAGCTCTTAGTGCTTCAAATGTAAATTGTCACAGTGAGACTGAAGTCTAAATTAAGGCCCTTGGCTCATTGTTATGCTGTACAGGCTGTGTAAAATAGTGGTTCTAATTTTAGATTAATAGTGGTTTAAATCGCATGAAAAACAATGACAGAATCGCCCCTTCTCTTATCACTTGTCAACTTAAACCATTAAAATTATTTGGATAAAATACACAGATATTTGATATTTGGATTTAGAAAGGTCTTTAGAAGTATTTAATGTAACTCTGAGTACAGCTTTCATGGCCTGTTTTTTAAAACTTTATCCAGGAACAGCTGGAAGAACTGATCCTTAACAGCATGTGCTATCTTTTTAGGGGAGTTTCCGCCACTTGTAGCTGATACCAGGCTTGTATTATGTGATAGTTTGTATGAAGGTTTGGATCATTATTTACAGTAGCTGTGGGTCCAGACTCAGTTCACGGGCTCAAAACCTGCCTCAGTCCAGTTTCTGTAGCCTTTTCATGTGTTTACCTCGATCCATCTCAAGTCTTCCCTGATAAATGAAAATACTTGAATTTGAAAAAAAAACAAAACACTGGGAGATGGTAAATTTCAGTCCCTGAATTCTCACATCATGACACAAGTGGAGGTTTCTTTTTTATTTTATTTTTTTCATTTCTGGTGCTCATCATTCAGAGGGGAAAGGTGTTATATGTTGACACGATGCATATTCTGCCTGTTGTGATGCTGCTTTTGTTGAACTTGTTCTGAACTTAGTTTTTTTTTCCTCCCAAAGAAATAAGAATGATTGTCTTGTCTGCAGCGCTGCACACAGATTGACTGTGATGTGTCCTATCGAGACATATTACAACGCGTTGAAGATGCATCACTTCTCTGATGTTATTTTGTCTCCTCAAAAACAGATTCTTGTTCAAAGTATGCTTTATCAAAGATTGACAAGAGAAGTGTGTTGTTTCATGATTTCTTATGAATATTAATGAATAAAATGACTCCTTTCAAATAATGCGTTTTCACTGAGAGGTACGAGTTTCCTTTTCTACCAGCAGGAAGAAGCAGTGGCTGTGATTGAGGCAGGCTTTGTAGACAAGCTTCACATTAAAATCAACTCATTTTTTGGTTCGATTTGTTCACATGTCACAGGGGAGCGCAGCTATTTTCCGGCAGGCATTCAACAGACGTGTGTTAGAAGGGAAAATTTCTCAAGGGTGGAAAATTTGTTGTTCTTTTTTTTTTTTTGGTCTCATTTGGTAATAGCTCAATTCGTTTTGTAGATGGACTGCAATAATAGATGTGTCAAAACAAAAACAAAAGGAATTTTGTGGTAGGAGTGCTTCTTTACCTGGAGGACACACTGTGTCTTCTCCTCAGTCCCCGGAGAGTCTGCCTGCTGCATGTAGTGTGTCAATGTGCATGTTTTGTTTATGTTTCTCCTTGTCTGTATGTCACACCCAAAGCCAATTCCCATGTTTCCATATGCTGTTACCTTTTCTTACTATTGCATGTGGGTTTATCTGTCTGTTAAACTGCAATGTGCCTTTCATTCAAAAAGCTGATACTGACGGTTTTATAGAGGTGACTGTAGTTTTTCTTAAAACCATAATTTTTATATTTGTAATGCTGTATGTAATGGTGTGGCTAGACACATATAGTTGGGGATATAAGTCCACGGTTTCTTATAATTACTCTCGATCTAGCCTCAAACTTTTAAACGTGCCTTCCTGCAACACAGTTTATTGAACCGAGCAGATTGTTGATGTCTGCAAGAGAAATTAAAAACAGAACCCAGCTTGCTAATAACTACCTGGAATTTAATTTCTTTAAATGAATAGTCTGACACGTTGGGAAATAAGCTTATTGGCTTTCTTGCAACGAGTGAGGTGAAAAGATTGATACCACTCTCATATTTGTGTGATAAATCTAAGCTACAACCAGCAGCTGGTTGTAGCTTAGCACAAATGAAGCTTTTCCGTTGGCATTTACGACCGAGCCGAGTTAAGCCATCACTGATTTGCACTTCCACTATGTCTTATTACGAGCCGAGCTGCCTCAAATCACACCTGAAATGGAGTGGGGCCAAAGCATGCCTGACCCACCTCCGAGTGCAGTGACGTCTCGTCCACCATGGCCAACCTCCTCACTCCCCCTCAAACAAGCGTGTGATTCAACTCATGTCCATGCAGAAGAGCAGAGAGAAACGCGTTTTTAAGTCTCCGTGTGTTCAGCTCTCAGTACTTTTGTAGCTTCTAACTGAATCTCTGATGTTTGAAGTTTAGATTCTCTGCTGTGGCGCTGTTTGTTCTTTCAGGTATCTGCTTTATTTTACTGTTTCATGTTCGCTTTCTGGATAGGAGTCCTGTTACATTATTGCTGATAAAAACCCAACATTTCCTGATTTTGCTGTTTTTAAATAACAAAATAATGGGTGAAGAATTTATAGGAAATGTTTCAAAGCTGCTTTACTCGAGGAAAGCTTGTCTTCAGATAAAGACACATTTTCAAATGTGTAACCTCTGTTCTAATGGATATACAAATCCCCGCTGTGCTGGGCTGATGTGACAAGTCAAAACGAGTCAATCCAAGCCAGCACATGTATATGGAAAAGGGATAAAAGGCTGAAACCGTTTCAGCTTTACAAGGGGCACACAGTGAGTTTCCTTGAGTCTCTGCTGGTTGCCTTGCCACCTCACAGCAATGACAAGATAAAAACTGCAATGTGTTGGTTGTACGTATAAGCTTTTGCACGGATTAAACAAACAAGATTTCACAGGTTTGTTAGTCAGCTTTAAACATGCTGGCAGACTGATTTTCTTACTTTCAACAGAGCTTGACTTTTATTCCCCCATCTTTCTAACCTCTATGCTAAGCTAAGCTAACACTGGTATCAATCTCCTCATCATCAAGCTCAAACTATCCACTATTATAAATCTTTCATTCCCTCCGCAATCCGATCTTTTTATTGTGCTATAGTAAATTTATATTTTATATTTTTAGTAATATTTATACTCTTTCTACTCCACATTAGCTGACTGACATCATGATTTGTTTGTTTATATGTTACTGTGTGCTTTTAATGTATAATGCATATTGTATTGAATTGGATTTAAGTCTTAGCAAGGAAGTGAATAAGCGTATTTGCCCAGAATGTCAAACTATTTCTTTAAGTGTCAGTCACTTTAAGTGTTGTATATACAAAAAGCCCATAGACTAATTTATTACCCTTTTTGCCTGCTATTTTTCCAGGTAGTGCGTTGGTGAGTGTGGCTTCTTTGAAATGCGTTCTCTTTGAAGTGTAAAGGAAATGTCCATTTACTATAATGGTCTATCCCTTAGAGGTGGTGTCAAAAACCCATCCTTTAGTGAGGCAACCTCTGAAATAATTAAGACCAGAAGGCCGAGGGGACACCACTCAGTTCATTAATTTCAGGTTTTAGAAATGATAATTAGTTGGCTTTTTATGTCTGAAGTCCTCCTTCTCTTCCCTTTTCCCTCGCCTGCCATCTCCTCCTCTCTCTCCCTTAATGCATCCTCTGCTGCTGTCTTTATTCTTCACTCTGCCTTTGTCATCTCGCCATCCCTCCAGTGGTTTGCTTTGATGCTAAGATCAACTTTGACGACAACGCCGAGTTCCGCCAGAAAGCCGTGTTCGCCTTGGACGACATGACTGAGAGTGACCCCACAGAGATGGAGGCGGCCAAGTGGGACCTCAAATATATCGGACTGGATGGAAACATCGCCTGCTTTGGTAATGTAGAGAAAAACCCTCTTACGGAGCTCATTCCTGCACACACACCAGCCATTAAATGAATTCTCCCACAGGCGACCCCCTCCTGGCACAAGGCTTTAATGCGTCTCTTAAGTCACATGAGTGAAAAGCTCGGACACAGTTAAAACTTAGTCAAAGTAAAGGCAGCCTGGGCTCTCCTCCAGTCCACATTACAAGCAGCTTTCTGAGGACTCCAGAAGGAATGCTGCCGTAACCAATGCGTTCTAATTAGCTATAATCCGCCCAGAAAGTCTCCAGTGAGCCAGATTGTTAGCATTCTCATTAAAGGCCTCCTCTCTTGTCATAAATCAAAGCTTTTACAGTGTACAGCAGCACTAACAGGTGCTCGCGCGTCTTACCCCGTAGCCTCATAAACACATTAGATGTCTGTTAGCACTACCCCCCCTACACACACACACACACACACACACACACACACACACACACACACACACACACACACACACACTCCCATTCTGCATCCCCAGCTCCCAGCCTCTCTTAAAGTAACAACAGCTTTTAAGGCCCTGCAGCTTCCTTGAGAGCTCTGTAAAGAAAGTCTGCCACCAAAGTGACAGCTGTTAAAGCGAATTTCCCTTTTATTGAGACCTCGGTCGGGGAGCTTGCCAGGACACAAGTTCAGCTTGGCTAAACCAAATGAGGTAAGACATTTTTGTGCACTTGGCTCTCGCACAACTCAGCAGGGTAGCCGGGTTGGCAGTTGGCTAAATGATGACACAGGCCGCAAAAAGGAAAAAAAAAAAAAAAAGCGTTGCAGAACCTCTTTTAATCAACGCTCTTTTCTCTGAAGTCGAGAGTTGAGTCATAATCAAATTTTCTGTGTGTTGCTCGACTTGAAGCATTGAATGTTCCTGATTAGAAGATTTCCAGCCGATTCACTTCTTAAGTGTGAATTTTTTTTTTTTAACTATTTGCTCTTCTTTGGTTGATAATTCACTGCTGGATTCTTTTGTGGGTGTTCTTACAGTAAATGTCATCTTTCCTTCAGTGGCTGTAAAGTTATTTTAATTAATTCATGGCTGCTGGCGTCATACTTGCCCCGCAGGGCCTTTTGTTTCAATTTCTGGACTCGAGCCTTCAACCTTCAGTAAACCTTCATTACCTTACCTTTATTATGCATAATAAATGTATTTAAAATATTGTACTTTGGGTCATTATTAAACTACAGTACCATTAACACTCACTGAACATATAGAATAGGTACACTCTTAAAAAGCACCCTCCATTTTGCTAAATATGTGTCTGTTTATTAGTTAACCTGTAAATTTCAATATATATTTCTGCATATTAGTTGAGCTGACACTGTCAATGTTTACAGTGAATGGAGCCGGTTTGGCCATGGCCACATGTGACATCATTGATCTACATGGAGGAAAGCCAGCTAACTTCCTGGACCTGGGCGGAGGTGTCAAAGAGAGGCAGGTGTATGAGGCCTTTAAGCTGCTTACTGCTGACCCTAAGGTAGGAGCAAAAAAATAATAATTTTTCTCGCAAAGCTTGATTGTTTAAAAAAAAAGCTGTTTCATCACCTGTTTGAATTGTATTTGATATTGCAGTCATGTCTCTTGTCATAGCACTTTCATAAAGCCCTTTCTATCTGGTTAGCGCTTTGTCACTGAGACAACAGCACTCATTAGACCAGGGACCTTGGCATATGTCCATGTTTCACTGAGGGAAACAGAGTCTGGGAGGCTGTGTGATTATATGCCATCATTTTCAGTTGCAGTGGCATGATAAATCGCTTCTCTGCACTCTGCAATAACACTCAGCTATTAAAGAAGCTATAGGTAAGAATTGGCCACTTGTCTGATTCATAATTCAAACAAATTGGGAGCAGCATATCATCAGAAAGTTGAGGTGTCCACACCTATTGTAAGAAACAAGGAAATGCTCAGTCCCTCTCATTTGTCTTTCCTTCTCTCAACAAGCAGCTAACTTAGCAAACATTTTGCCAGTAATGTGTGTTAGCTACCTTTAAAAATGATCACTAATAGCCAACATTAACCTTAATGGCTGTTTGCTTACCCCCTAGAAGAAACGCTTTAAGTTCCGCGTCATTCTTCATTCCTGTATTTGCCAAGAGCCGTCTCCAGCAGCACACATTGGCACTTTTCATGTGGACGTCCAGTTGGTGTTGATGGTAAATGTTGTGAATTGAAGCAATAGATTTTTCAGTGTGTGTTATATTGACTGAACTGAGTTCTCCTGCTCCATCTAGCTTTGCTTGGCTTTCTAGTATCCACCTCTGAGTAGCCATTGGCTGTCCTATATGAGTATGCTTGTTAGATAATGCTATAATTTGGCCAACAAAATAATAGCTATAAGCTAGGGTGGTGATACATGGAAAATGAGTCAGAGGCTTGCATGCAATGCATTCTGGTACATGTAGGCACTGTGGGCACAGCTCTCTGGGCAGGAGAACAGAGCTTCCTTGGTCAGTATAGCCCAAACTGAGGAATTCATCGCTTCAATCGACTAAATTTACCATCAACACTGCCAGGACAGCCACATGAAAAGTGCCAAATTGTCCCTTAAACTCTTGTTTTATTTCTATTTCTGTCTTTGCCGCCAAATGTGGTTTCTTGGCCTCAGGGCGGTGCATCTTCTTCATCCTCTCATCTTGAGACTAGATGCTACCCTGACTCACCACTGTTTCTTGAGGTGGTACTACGAGACAGGATGGGCCAGGGTTAGATATCTTCGACGTCATGTCAAAACTGTTATTTCTTCACACTCTGTTGATAATTTTAATTATGTTTTAAATTATGTAGCTCCTTTAAAGACTCATAATCTAACCTGCATCCACACATATGTATGCATAGCAACTCAAAAGTGACTGCGCACATACAAATTTAACTCCAAGCATGCCTCTGGAAGTCTTGCAGCTCAGGATGAGTGGCAGCTTGGGGTGTTTTACAAGTGATCCAGCTCTATGTTCAGAAAGCTAATAACTCCAAACTAAACAACATGAGCCTTGTAACGATACCGCAGTGCTGATTGTGTGTTGACAGTCATCACACCGCTAATTCCCCCGCTGCTGTCACTCCCACATTCGTGGACTGATCTCCGGTTGCCTCTGTGTTAGGATTTCTGGCAAGGCTTGGCTGTATTGAATACAGAGTAGCATTTGATACCCATTCAGTCTTCTGCCCCTTTATTTAAACCTTTATTTACACATGCATGTTTGATATGGCAGGACATGCTTTTTAAAAATGTGTTTTACACTAGTGTAGATATCTAAAAGATATCTACACATATAGGAGTTGCCAAATTCAACCACAGCTTTCCAGTATAACTAATCCAGTAGAGAGATGGCACCTCACACTATCCCTTAATTTAGAAGGAGGGATATGTAACAATTGTGCATCCACAAATGAGGACTGCAGTCGAAATAGATGTGTATTAAATAGGTTTAATCCTGTTTAATATACAATGTATGGTTGAATCGAGGAACATGAGGAAGATCGGGCAGGCTGCAGGAATGGTGCAGGAGTGCAAGACGAGCACAACATTATAATTTGACAATGAAAGCACTACGAGTCCTACGCTGTGAGATGGTCAGTTGTTTGTCAAGCTGTCAAGCCCACTGCTTTGAAAATACACACTCTGGAGTTTCAGTTCAGTGACCGCCTGCCTTGCTGGAAGCCAGACTCCATTAACATATTGCTCAGTTTACCTTCATAAACGTCTACTCCTTCTAAAAGATTATTAATGAGTTCTAACGACTCTTAAACAGTCGCCAATTCCTTTGCTGAACATTCGGCATTAATTTGAACACCAGTTAACGTGAAATGGGCAAGTATTTCAACTTAGCTTAGCTTAACTTATTTTTCCTTAATCATCATGGTCATTTTATGATTTAGCACAGTAAATGTATTACAGGTTTCTCCTTTAACATGTCTACTTTTCTAACCTCACTAGAATAATATTAGCAGACTTGATTTTAGCATGCTGAAACAGTGGAGAAGCTGTGAATAAAGAGATGTTGACTGTGATGCAGCCTAAAAATAGATATTCTATCAATATTACACTTCTGCAGAACTCATCTACACCCAATACTGAGTTGTAGAATTTTTCAGATGACTCAGTTTTAGTGGTGAGGGCCAATTTTTAAAGAGTTCTGCCTCATATTTATCGCACAGCTGTAAACAGACCAGTGTAGCACACCTTTTATAGATGAATGTTAAAAACCTACCAACCTTAACGCCCCAGCAGGTGATACATTGCCTCACTCAGATTTCCACTGTGTGTAGATTCTATTTGGTCTCATGTGAATTCAACCCAATGGTCTGTGGGGGGAAGTAAAAACGAATATGGTGGATAAAACAGAAATGCGATCAATAAGGGAGAAAGAAAACTACAAAGACTTGTCACTCTCTCCTGGTAGGGGGCCATCATTTATTATTATTGAACTTTTTTTTTTAAATGAAGTGGAGCTGTGCAGAGGCAGAATCAGGTTTCAAACTCTGTATTTATTGCACTCCCTCCCCAAAAAATACACTCCAGCATGGACAAGAGTATCCTCCTCCACCCTCCTCCTGTTCCTCCTTCTCTTTCTGTCTTGGGCTGATTCCCCAAGATCCAGATGGGGGAGTAAGCCTGCTGTCTGTCCCTCCTGCTGCTGTGTATGGAAATAGAGACAGGGAGCTCCTCCCTAACAGGGGAAAAAAGTAGAATAGGATTGACATTAAACTGGGTTGGAAGCACCATTAGCATTTCAACCAGGGGAGCTGAGAAACCTGCTCTGATCTGTGGAGGGAATGTTAATCATTTCACAATAAGAGCGAGAGAGACAGAGCTGCTCATTTGCATTTAGTTTTTTTTCTCCCCATCTTTTCTCCACAAATTACCACTCCCAAACTCGAAAATATGAGCAGAAGTTGAAATTAAAATCACGCCCTTGGCTAGGTGGATATGACAAGGCAAAATTATTGATTCCATGTGTCAATAAGTTGCGGAGAGAGCTCTCTTCTGCTTATTTGCCTTAAATATCAAGGCAATCAGTGGTTGTGGCCTTCAAATATGCAGCCCTTTGTTGACAGTTGTTCCACTGTTTGAAGTCCCAGACGGACTGCTTTACTTGCAATTCACATCATTATAGTTCTGCTTTTTTTTTTTTTTTTTTAAAGAAGAAAAAAAAGAAGCAACAACAGCATATGTTATGAGGATGCTTATTTCTACTGGTAAAGCAAGTTGGATAGCGGCTGTAGGCAGCGGCCATTAGTGTTCCGCTGCATACATAATGATGTGCTTTTTATTAGAGACCATGGTGTCTCTTCACTGGGAAGATTAGACCGGTTTATATTTTGTGGAAAACAGAAGTGCATTCAGAGGCCAGGTAGGCAGTATAGCAGGAAGCATCCTGCTGTAATGACGCCATACGTTTCCACAAAAACAGGTATTTTGTTGTCTCTCTTTTCTTTCAGTCTTTCTTCCTCACTCGCTTTTTACGCTTTTGTCTCCCTCCCTCCGTCTTTCTCCCTCTCAGTCTCCGCTTTGATGTCTCAGGCTCATTGTGCAGAGAGGAGTGGAAGTGATGTGAGTGCACTGCTGGCACTGAATAGCTTGTTTGCTCACTTCTCCAGTATCTACCCTTACAGCATTCATTACCTTAAACATTATTATTATTCTCTGAAAGAACAGGGAAGAGAAAACAGATGAAATGGGGATACTATATGCGAAGTGGGACCAACATAGAGAAAAAAAAAGTCAAAATTAAATGATTGGGATAAAAAAAAAAAAAGGAAAAAGGCAGTGTGTAGCCCAGTGTGTGTGTTTAAATATGTGAGATGTTATGTGGCTCAGCTGGGTGTAGTAGACCATTCAGCTTTGTTTGAATTTCGGCCCCCGGCTTTTTAAGCGGGGACATATTTATTTTTCATGCTAAAATAAATAGCTCCACTTTCTTCATATCCACGTATAGAACAGTTTGTTGACAGAATGGCTGAATTTATTGAGGTTTCCCTCACATCACCTGTAGGCACGGAGCAGAGGCAGGCAGCAAATACCGACAGCCAAATAACCTCGTTATTGCCTTGTGCCTGTGCTGTAAAGAAAGTGGCAGATGGATGTTTTGTCCAACTCGACATCCATTTTGTTCTCAGGGCTTACGGCAATTTTCAGTAATTTTTATGGACTAGAGTAAATGATGACATTTCTCTAAAGCACACCCTTGTTGTTGGTGCATGTCTGTGTAAGGGCCACTGCTATATCAAACTTTTGATCATCATAGCAAAAAATATTACATCACAATAACATCATGAGAATAATATTCAAAATTAATTAGACTTTTATTGTGTGTTTCCTAATTCAAAAGTGTCCGTCTTTGGTACAAATGCATAATCATATACTGTATTTATATACAGATACAGTACCATCACACAGATATTTTAATTTGCAGGAGTTGC
>JAJHUR010114712.1:0-11091 GCA_027495735.1 Lutjanus campechanus | reverse complement strand
TAGAACTGTTTTTGTACTTCAGTTATATTTGACTGAAGGGTAGTTAAATCTGCTATGAAATAACTAGAAAAACTAATGATATCAAATTACTTTACAGGCTGGATTACTGAATGTTTTTAACATCATGTCACAGGCCAGAGGGAGGGGGATGTGGGGCCCCTGTGACACGTCCTGGAAGCAGATATCAACATTATTATCCAAAATCATATCAGGGTGTTGAAACACTAAATTTTCACTGATATTTTCAACAACTGTAAATAAATATAAATTTAAAAAAACAAATGGAGCAAAATATGACTATATTAACTGAATTAAGAAAAAGCATCAAATATACAGAGAACGCTGCCTTTAAAGCACAAATAACAGATCAAAATTAATGTTTTTTGCGCGTACTGGACATAGACTGATGCAGATGTGAGAGGTCAACATTGGGCCGATAATACTGGCTGGGTGATATATCAGTCGGGCTCTAGAGGATAGTCCATCATCATCTTGTGTTAAACATGTAAGAGACTGTAAGGAAACATTGGTCACTTAGAAACACGCACACACTTTAACACACACCCTCTTAATGAAAGACTCTTTATTCTATCTACAAGTGTCTCTAATATAGACGGCCAGAGCAGCACTCAGTTCAGCGGCCGTTGTAATTTCCCCTGTCAGTGTATGTGAGGAGGCGGAGGTGGAGAGCTTTGACAAACACTCTGCCCCCTCTATGCATGCCCCCCCCATGTCTGTGTGTCAGAGTGCAATTTACATAGAGATGGTAATGTCTCTGCCATGTTAGATTGGAGGGCAGTAGCGCGGAAATGGCACGGCGAGGGAGGCAGCAGCTTCAGCGCTCTCTGCCGAGCAGCTGTGGTCAAGAACAGAGTTTTTACTGGGATAAATGGAATTAAGTCTGCATGTAGCTGTTTTACAGAGCAAGAGAGGGGGAAACAGACAGAGAGAAAAAATGAACAACAAGGATTTCAAATTAAATGTTCCCAATAAAAGATGTTTAATACTTGATAGAAATGTTATTTGGTTAGACAGGGAAGGAAATTATGTTTTTAAGCCAGCCGCAGTGTTGTTTGGGTAGATAGCAATTTCACTTTCAGAAAATGACTTTTGATATGTGCATATTAATGCAGAGGTGAGGAGCTCAAATCAGAAACAAAAGGCAAAGCAAAGTGTAAATTTTAAATGATCCTTGACTGCCATCTTTGACACAAACTGAGCCTGTTACTGCCAGAGATTTAATACGGTCAAATGATTCCATACTAAAATCAGATGAAGCAATTAGCTGTCAACTATTAAATTAGTCACCAACCACTATTTTGATTTCAGCTTCTCAAATGTGAATATTTTTCGTCTCTTTCGCTTTCTATGACAAATTACTAACTATGTTTAGGTTCTGGACAAGACATTTGAGAATGTCACCTTTGGGTAACACTGATTAATATCTTTCACCATTTTCTGACATTTCATGGACCAAAAAATGAATCAATTACTGGAGAACAGATTAATTATTAATAAAAATCATCAGTAGCTGCAGCCCCACTCTGTAACTGCATTGACATGTTACTGAACAATGAAGACATGATTTGTTTGAGATTACTGAGTGCTTCCTTTGCCAAAATTACCATATACTGCCACAAAACCAAAAGGGGTTGGGTGTCAAAAACAGCAATAAAAAAAGATCAAAACATCTGCATATTTATCTCCTTTGCAACAAATTTACTAAGCTTTCAGTCCCAAAGACCTTCCACGGAGCAACTGCTGACGATCTTTTTTTCATTTTTATTTATGTTTTTAAAAAAAAGATTCAGACATGTCATGTTGCAATTCTATTCAGCCTCCTAGAGATGATGTTTTTACTGTATACTAATTTGTAGGGCTACCACCTGAAAGTCAAAGATTCAAATCATCATTTGCAGATGCCTTAGCCGACTGAGATTCTTCCAGTCGCACTGTTGTTTGTCTTTATCTTTGTCAGTCAGTCTGCATTATGATAACAGGATAAAACAGATAAGCTTACAAAAACACACAGGGGGAACATTTCAATGAGGAATTACAAAAAATGAATCGTAAATATAGTTTTATATTAGCTTGTGCACTCACACTGGTGGTTAACTGATGAGAAACAGTGAATCGAGTAGCTGCTAAACAAGTGTCAGCTTTGTTTTTTTTTTAGCTGCCTCATTGTACACTGAGAAATACAACAGCACATCAAACTTTACAAACTCTCTAAATCACCACAAGCCACAAAACTAAATGTGGTGGAAGCAGAGAAGAGTGAAAGAAGCAGAGCACAGGTGACGAGCTGTCAGCCACTTCACCCTGGCGCACTGCAGAGCTTGCAGGGCAGGTGATGCTTGTTTTCTTGTGCTTGTTTTTGCCACTGACAGGTTCACATTGATATTATAGGCGTCTGACATTATTATGGAAATGATTGCTACAGAGACCTTCTTTAAAGAGCAAGACAAGTTTTGTTTTTGCCAGAAACAGCTGCTTTATTGCTCTCACCAAACTCACCAGACTCCCTCTGAAAAATTGTAATTTTAATGTTGTCGTTGTCGGCTTCATTTTAACTTGACAGAAACAAAATAAAACTCACCAAAAACATATTGGTTTGTCAGTTCACTGTTCCAGCAATCACCAACTCTGGTAAATCTGTAACTCCCGGTATGAAGGAGCACAGAGCGTGCAGGGCAGGTGATGCCAGACAGCAGCTGCCAGAAGCTCTGCTATGCGCTGGGATTTTATAACTGAACTACAGGCAGATCCACACTTTTACCTCCTCGGACTGTGTGAAAATCTGATGTTTTCACATCACAGATGACTAAGAAAGGCATTGAAATGTCATTCTTACTGGTAAAACTTACTCATGTAGGCTGACAGAAATTTGGTGCAGTACACTGAACAGAAAACTGTTGAAACGTTGTTAGCTAGTATTTAATTTGTTTTCCTACAGTACCTGCATTTGCAACGAAATTCTGGCTTGTGCAGCTGAAGCATGATTAATGTTTTGTAGGGTTATGGTGCGCAAAACACTTTTTTAGGGAATGATACTGGTCTTGGTTTAATATTAATATAAGTCCAAAGTGAGCTGAGACACGAGACAGGAGAGACATGTTAAAATAACGTTTTACAAAACCGCAATCTTTCCCTAACGTTAACCAAAGTGCTTTTGGTGCCAAATCATGAGTCAGGATGTGAATCCAAGTCTCTGGTCTCAGTCAGTTTCTACCATCATCCTACCAACCTTTAAAAAAAGAGGCTGTCATGAATGTCATACATACAAATCTGTTCCTTTCCTAGTTAAAGTTACAACAAAACAAAACAAAAAAAAATCCTCCTAATATGAAGACAAATGTTTGTTTTATCAGTCACTTATTATGAAACACTAGTGAAGCATATTTAGATTTTTTTTCAATTGTTAACGAGCCATTTTTTCAAAACAAAAACTTGCTTCAATATCCTTATTTTTTCTATATTTTTGCACATAGTAATTCACTTGTGAAAAATGACATGCTGAAACTAACAAACCAAAAAAAAAAGAAAAAGCTAATTCCTTAGGGCTGCAGTAATAATTACTAAAAAACAGAAGATCAACATGTATAGTATAATACTATCCTACTGTACAGAACTGTGCACTGTCCTCTTTTGTCTGTTTGGTAATGAGACGTAAAACAAGACACCTGGGTGGTTTGTCAGCTGAAATTGCAACTAGTTGTGTATGGAATGATTATTATTTCATTTTGTTGCAATCATTCTGCTAAGAATTTATGTATGTATGTTATTTCAGTAAGTTTAGTGCAGAAATGGCACTATCCTCTTAGTGACCCAGATCCATCTTTTGTTTGTTGTATTCCACTCTACGGTTTCTTGCACTGTCTTAAAACAAAAATAAATAACTATTATATATATATTAAAAAAAGTTCACTCCAGAAATGCTGTGCAAAATGTGTTTTGACAGTAGTTTAGTAATTTTGTGTTTTGCATGTGGTGGAGTATGAATGAGAAGAGAGTTCATGGATTTTGGAAAATGTGGTCACTGAAGTCATTTTGTATGAAAGCGATGAAAAATGCTTCACAGGTTGATCCACACAGACTTCACCGACTGTGTGAAGAGTTTTGACATTGTGACTTCAGTCTTGACCGATTCATGTTAACAATTGAAAATAACTAAGAGTCGCACAGAAACTCGGAAACACAGCGGCTTTATTTCGTCCTCATGTGTTCTTTAACTGACACACACACACGCTCAAATATCCACTACAAGAGGTCAAACTCAATCAGGCACCCGTCTAAATGTTTAACCAGCAGTGCCACTTTAGGACACAGCAGGTTACAAACAGGACACAATCTCTATATTTACTTTTCTGTTCCTGGAAAAACTGCAAGAAATAACTGTTGGTTCAATTGTATTTATTTTATTATCAAATAAATACAAGAGTAATTTTATATTTAAAAAAAAAAAAGAAATTAAAGGAGTTTAACTGGCTATGAAAAATTTGCTGTAACACTTTGAGCATTTTTTGCAACTGGCATTTCCTCACATCCTACATAGTTTTGGCAAAAAAAAAGTCACACAACATGTCAAAATATAAACACCCTCGAGACCAAAAACTGCCCCTGCCAATCCAAAACACTGTCAAACAATCTCAGGCTTGTTAGACATATAAAACCTACAGGCTGCAGATACTTAGGCTGTTACATGATACACTCCGTCATAACTGCGGACAGACAGTTAACACACACACACACACACACACACACACACACGGCCCGGCGGTTTGCTACTGTCTGCAGTTACAGGCAGTGCTGCAGAAAAAAACAAATACAATTCTGCTGCCTGGTCGTCTGCAGGAGAAACAATCTGTCCACAAATCCTCTGAGACGTTGCATGGAGAGAGAGGAGAGAGGAGTGTGTATGAGTGTGTGTGGAGGAGGTTTTAGGTGGACTGGAGGACCTAAATGGAGAAGCCGTGCTGCGGTGGCCTGTTAATGGAGAGGGGGGCTCAGAGGACCTGAGACGGGAAAGTGTGTGTATGTGTGTGATATTATGGAACAGATGAGTGCGTTAACAGCCATACTGAACAGAGGTTAAGTGAGGCTGTTCTATACATGCCTGATGGTTTTTAAAAGAGACAATGGAAAACATTTAATTTAACTGTGTGCATATGTACAATTACACACAGCTGCATGTGTAGAAGAACGCAAGACAGAATATATATCTCCATGTCTAATATTTTCTTTTTAAACATAACTAATTTATAGACATGTAGCACTGAGACGAAGACCCAATGCAATGGTTCACTGTGGACATTGTATGCCAGTTCAATAGACATCGCCCAACCCTTGCTGGTAAAAGTGTGTGCTCTTGCACTTCTGCTTTTACAAGGTAGCTTATGGGATGGGGACATTCTGGGGGCAAGTCTGAAGCTGTCCACACCAAGAATGACGACCAAGTGGTGTAGTGTTTGCACCAAGATCACAGTTTGGTCAGTAACCCCAATGCACGGCCATTATGGAGATACTGGGATGTAAACAACAGAATGGATCATTCAATTCAGGCTGACTTTAAAATGTCTAAACCACGGACAAGCTCAGGAAAACATGCCAAAACTCACAGAGAAGGACTTGGTCAGCAGAAAGCGGTGCGACATTTTGAGAAACTATGGTTAACAGGTGGTGAAGATCCATGATGATCCTTCATCTTGGAATGACGACAGTTTTGCCTTCTATTTCCTATCCTGATACAGTGTTTTTTTGCCAAGCCCACGATCAACTGATCTTTCTGTTTTGGACATGTAACTAAATATCTTTCAGGATTTCAAGTCTGGTCAAGGATTAGGATTCCAAGTCCATTTGCTTTCGACTGATGAGAGTTTAGCCATTGTTCCGTGGCTTCCAGATAATGGATATCCAGGCCAAGAAACAGTCCGATTAGCAACTTGAGATGCAAGAAGGAAGTTGGGGTCTAATTTATCTGCATAATGCAGATAGATTTTTTTTTTAAAAGAAAAGCAAACAAGAAGCTACCCAATAGCTGATGGATTCTGAGGCAAATATGAACAAGCTAACAGCTGTTATCTTTTCTTTTGTGGGGATTTAGCCATTTTTATGTCAGTTCTAGCCTTCCCATGTGCAGATGTTCCACCAAAACAAGTTCCCCCAAAGCAGAGAGGTACCATTGCTGCATCCTGGGCTTAACTCCAGTCAAGACGTTTGTGATTGCTTTCATGAAATTCAAACAAGCCACAGCGTTTTTTCTCCCCTATTCCAGGATGATAATCATTTCAGACAGACCTTTCTCCTTCACTGACACAGCACTCTGGAGGTAGGTCTGGCTATGCAAGACTTTAATTTGAGTGAATTAACCTTGAAAACATCAATTCAACATGTGTGAGGAGAAAAGGATTTTCATAGTTTAAGTCAAGGGTTTGGATCAGTAGTCATGTGGTTGTAATAGTTAAAGTTTAGGGACTAAATTCAATTATGTCAGTGAGGGTTCTCATGAGTTTAGAGGTACTAACATGTGTGTTCATGTGTGTGTGTACAGGCAAGATGTTCAAGGCAGTTTTTCTTTGCTGGAAGTGCCCCAGTCCCTAAAGAGCAGCAGTCTCTCTCTCTCTCTCTCTCTCTCTCTCTCTCTCTCTCTCTCTCACTAACATACATACACACACACACGCACACGCAGAAATGCAAAAATACATACTTAATAAAAACACCCTTTGAAACTAACAAGACTGTGGCTTCTCAAATTTTAATCACTAAATTTCATTAATTCATTCCTTTTTTCACAAGCACGCTGGTCTCCGTCTAACCAGCCACTGCACACCATGCTCCACACTTACTTTAATGAAAGAAAAAGATTCAAAATGTTCATTTTCTGTCACTGAAAATTAATCACCATTGTTTATCTTTTACTTTACAGCATGAAAAATAAATAGCAGCTTTGAATATGCTGAACACCCGATCAAGGCCACACGTCTTAGGACAAAAAGGAGCTGTTTGAGCCTTGGCGCGAAGCATTTATTTGAGAGTCAATTCTGACCCACACAGATTGACCTCCTGCTGTCCTGCCTCTCACGAACAAATTAAGGTGCACTCAGGCAACAATGAACAAATTCTTAGCAGTCCATCAGGAATTCTGTTGAACACAAAGAAAAAAAAAGACAGGTTTTGTTTTACCTTGAAAGTTTACTGTACATGATATACTGCCTGCCTCACTGTATTGGTAGTTTTAGTACGAATGAACATGCAGATGCCTCATTTAATTTTGTTGTAACTTTTTGTCAGTTGACTGTTTCATCATACTGAATTTTAATGGTGCAGTGGACAGTTTCTTTAGGGGGGGGGGGGCAGAAATATGTAATGACGTGTGATGATGGGAATGATGATGTTTAAAATTGTTGCCTGGCTGTACCATTATCAGTAAGGTATATAACTAACATTGTTTTTCGTAAAAAGCCAGTCACAGTCAGGCCAAACAACTTTGCAACAGAAATAAACAGCTCTGAGTGGCAGTTGGGTACAGTCACAGGTGGTTAGCTGCTAGCCGCTTCATGCCACTGCCTTAGTTCCACTGACGCTCAACTTCTTTGCATGTTTTTGGATTAGCAAGGAATTAGCCAAGTCACCCCTTGTGTAGACTATGAATATCATGTCACGCCACACTTAAATCTCTGTCTATATAGGATCTGTATCGTCTATGCATTTTAAAGCATCCAGCAGCAAAGAACAACCAAACTTTCTGTGCAATACACAGTTTTCCTTTGAAATGTGTGAATATCCCGGATCTTTTTTTTCCATCAGCACAATACACTGCAGTGTGTGTGTGTGTGTGTGTGTGTGTGTGTGTGTGTGTGTGCGCGCGCGTGTGCGTGTGTGGACAAGCAAAAGAGAGGACAGAAAAAAGAGTGCCA
Source organism: Lutjanus campechanus (assembly GCA_027495735.1). Lineage (NCBI taxonomy): Eukaryota > Metazoa > Chordata > Actinopteri > Lutjaniformes > Lutjanidae > Lutjanus > Lutjanus campechanus. The sequence goes on along the minus strand of JAJHUR010114712.1, from coordinate 3,175 downwards.
ATGGCTGCACTCAGAGCAGACAGGTGTTGGCGATTGGAGCAGAGGGATTAAAGTTTAGTGAAGTTGTCTAGTGGCAGTAAATGTACAGTTTGCCCATGAAAACTGCAGAAGGCCTTCAAGAGGTTGCTGTGTCTTGTTTACCAGCTGCTGGGTAAAGTGAAGAGAGATTCTGTGGGATTATACTGGATCAGAGTGAGCTGATATCTGGCGGTGGAGTACACTCTGCTCTGCCTAGATTAAATGTACTTTTTTCACCCACTCAGACAAACAGCTCCATAGCGCTGCTAGAGGAATAAAACTGCACAGCCTTTAATGACTGCCCTAAAAAAATGTGGGTTGTGATAACCCCCCTATCTGTTCAAACTTCAGATAAATACAGAAAATGACATGTAAAATTATAGCCTGATCACATGAAAGTTGCTATTTATATCACTTTTCAATTAACATTCTTTACTTTAGCGAGCACTGAATAGTTTTTATTGCATAATGTTTATTTACTATTCATTTTTTCTGCAATGTTAAGGCACATACATTAGAATAAAACCATGAAGTGAAATTTCTCAAGTGCAGTGGTTAATACTTGACGATGTACTAATGCGTGGCAGCTACAGGATAAAGCCACAAGAACACTGTACACAAACCCTGAGCATTTTTGGCATTAGGCTTTTACCCTCCACTGACTTTGGCCAAAAGTTGTGACCACAAAGTGCTGATATTAATTTACACTCACTTACACTATTGTGGTTGTATTTCAGCAATTAAAATCCCCCGTGGGTCCTCTAATGGGAGCCAGCTTGGGACTGGACCAGAGATATCAGTAAACAGCAATGTTACTCTCTTAATTGGCTGTCCAGCAGGTGATGGCACTTAAGTCATAATTAGTCTTTAAACTGTGAGGTCTATATGTGCTGCAGCAGGATGCTAATGTGGGATGTGTTTGTGTGTGGATGTGTGTTAAAATCTTTCAGTTGTACAGTTTCAGAGTCCACAACAGAACTTGAAGTGAATTTTAGAAGCAGCTTGTTAGAATATAAAGTGCAATGCAAAGACGTGAATGAAAGCAAATTTGTTCTTGGCCTTGTGAACTAAGACAGACAATGAGTGAGTTGAAAAGTTTCAACTTGAGTGAAAAATTAGTGCTTATCTTGAAGCTTCATGACTCTAATGAATTATCATATGAAGAAAAGGAGAGACAGAGAGGCTTCTTGAGGAAAATGACAGAAATAACAGATTCCTGCAAAGATTCACACAAACAGGTGGATGCAGCCACACTCTGCACATGCTGGTGTGTGCGTACGTAGCTAGAGAAATGTCAACAGTTGGTACACTGTCTGTTTTAACATACATGCCAACCTTGAGACCTCAAAAATAGGGAGGATTTCAAAATCAAAACAGGGGGTCCCACAAAAATTATTAGCTGGAAAACACAATGTGACCACAGTATTTAGCATTACAATACAACATTACAATTTCAAATTTCATTATAATAACACAGAAAATTTTCATTTTTTTTCTACAGATATGTTAGTTGGGCTTCTTTTGGAAATAATCTGCCTCTTTCCATTAAAACTTTACATATGAAACAGTAATTCTTCCTTCCAGGATGTCTAAAATTTGCTGTCTTTCCTTTAACAGTCTCCAGTTCTGCACTAGGTTGAGTACTCACCAGGAGACCCACAAAAAAGTTGTGTAACGGGTAAAAAATATATTGATCTAAATTCACGGGCACGGGTAGGGCAGGCAGCAGGTGAAAATAATAATGTAACATGTACAGTACAACAATATCTTCCAGGGCTCCAGACTAACTTTTTTTTACTAGGAGCACAGTGGCCCCTAACTTAAAATTTTAGGAGCGCAAGCAGAAAATTTAGGGGCGCACACCGAAATCGACTTGCAAAGTTAATATTCATATTTCCTCTCATTTTCACTGTATTACTGATAAATACTTGAACAATAAATGAAATTAACTATTATATTGGCAATGAACTAGGCCGTGTTAAACTTTAATATCAATTCGGCCTCCTCGGCGCACTGGTTAGCAGCCTCTTGTCTTCTAAATGCAACTCAAACTGCGGGTTTTATACACTACTTGTTACATGCTGTGTCCTACTGTACATGAGTTGTTGCGGTGGCAATTTAGCAGAGTTAAAAAAAAAAAAGTTAGTTTTCTCCGAGGTACACTTGAACACAACACACCTCTATCTCCCTCCGTTGCTCCTGCCTAGTGCCTGCTACAGCTGCTGAGTCTCTCTTCTCATTACTGCCAGCCTAACGTTTTAAGGTTGTTTATCTGGAAACTAAATAGGTTAAAACAACGAGTTCACCGAGTGTCGGCGACGCGGCGCAGTTGGCGTGCGCGGTCCCTGCAGCGGCTGGCCGGCTGCCCGCCCGGCGCTGCTGCGTGCTGCGGCATCTGTGCTGCTGACAGCTCAACTGAACTGAGAAACGAACGGATCACTTGAGGAAGTGATTCGGTTCAGTACGTTCACTTAAAAGATTTGTTCTTTTGAACGAATCGTTCATGAACGACACAACACTAGTTCATCTCCTTTCTTCTTCTTTTGGAGTTAATGTTGTTTAGCAAACCAGCGCATTACTGTCAACTACTGGGCTGAAGTGTGGAGCAGAAGTTTGTCAGCAACAAAAAATATTCAATAAAAATAATTTTTAAAAAATCGGCAAATTTGCTGGTCGCACATGCGCAAGTAGAAGAAAAATTTACTCGCACTGTCTCAAATTTTTGTCGCAAAATGCGACCATTTAGTCGCAGTCTGGAGCCCTGTCTTCCCCTGGAGAAATCAGAAATGAAACCACAGCATCGTCACATTATAAATAATACTTGGTTGAAGGAATAGAGAAACAACGCATACAAAGAGTTTAGCAAATCAAGGGGTCCCATCTAGACCCCAATATCCAAAATTTAAGATATCTAGTTTCATATCACAATATTGAAATATTGCTTAGCCCTATCCCTCTGATCCCCAAACCAAAGTCTAAACACTTATTTTTCATATTTAATTCTGAAAAACACCTGTCGCTTTTACTCTTTGACAGTTATATAGTTGTTTTGGGGGTCACTGGCAAATGATCTGTCATTTAAGTATAAGGATCTGTTGAACTGAAGCAATAATTAAACTACTTAATTCAATATCGCACATATTGCACTTCTGACTTA
>JAJHUR010114710.1:4287-15947 GCA_027495735.1 Lutjanus campechanus | reverse complement strand
TGCGTTCCTGCCCCATGGGCCAGGGTGAGTCTCTTTCTCTTTGTTCTAGCCGAGCGCCTGATTAGAAACATCAAGCGTAATTTCCTAATTGGGCTGTCCTAACCACTTTCATCTGGGGGGATGCAAGGCGAGCAGGTACCGCCGTAATCTAATAACCATGAACGCGCAGGCCCACTCCAACAGACACATGTAACAGAGGATGTTCATGTTGTGACTCAGGCTTTTCCATGGAAGAATTGAGTTATCATCACCAGCATCATCCCTCCCTCCCTCCCTCCCTCCCTCCTTCCTTCCCCCTCCAGCGCTGCATGGCCTACAGCAGATCCTCTGCTCTGTGCCGTATACCTGCTGCAGACACCTGCGTCATTTAGCATGAGAAGCTGAGGTTCTTGTGCAGATTACTCTGGAAGCACATTTGGGTTGTTGTCTGTGTCCTGCATGAACCTTTAGCTCCAGTAATCAATATTTTTCTAGTTTCTGTAGTACAGGTAAAAGATCTCAAAGATGTTTTCTGTCATTTTAGGTAGTTCTTATCACACTTTTTCTGATCAGTTTGGTTTTAATCAGTTATTTGATGCTATGAAAAGTTTTTTTTTGTCGTGATTGACAGCTGAACTGTACCTGTGATTGAGTCAGCCGACTGTGCAGGCAGGAACTCTAAAGCGCGACTCTCGAATTTGGGATATTTTGGCTCCAGTTTTGTACAGTGGGAGGAAGTGGAGCCGTGGCGTCCATCTTTATTTATGTCAATGTTTTAGACGTGAGAGGGCATGCATAGAAATGCAAATCCACTATTTGTGGTATAAACTGAGGCAAAGATGCATCTACACGAGCTGAAAATGTGTCAGCTTGATTGACCTCACCGAGGGACCTCACTATATAAATCTACTCGGAAAATGTAGAGATGCAAGAGTAAAAAATTAAAAAAAGAGGCTGGAGGAAAATGACAAAGAACTAGACTGGGACTGGTGATTTCTGAGACTGGTCAGAGGTGAAAGGAAAAACAGCTCATTTAATCACAGGATTTAGTGCCCAGTGAAAGCATGTCATCATTTAGGTGCAAACATAAAAACATGTTGTTTTTCTTACCTTCATTGCTGAGGAACATAACAGAAACACAACAACATCATAGTCCATTGCGATGTTTCACTGTGGACATCATTATATGCCAGTTTGGTCGACGTCGCCCAAAACTATTTAGACCTGCAGCAACGATAAATGAAAATAAATCTTAATTTTTTTTGTCAAAGCCACAGGGAACAACTGGAGAGGGCTGCAGGCTGCAGATTCCTGCCCTATAAAGTCGACTTGAAGTATCCCATAATGCATTGTGAAAAGTAAAGTAGTTAATGGTCACTAAGCCAGCACTTTATACTGTCATGCATTGTGCTGAAAGTAAAACGACAACAATAACGTTATTAACGGTGAAGAGAAAATGACCCACATAGTGCCTGAAAGTTTTTTCTTCACCATATTGTGAGCTCACTATATAGGCCTTTATATAGGAATCCCTAGATAGTGAGCAGGGATAGTAAATCTGTGATTCCTAGTACAGAACATCTTATTATTTAACTCATATTAAATGTAGCTTCACTCTTTGATAAGTCTGTTTGCAGCAGTTTTAGGGTAAATGGTTAAATTTGCAGAGCATTGTGGTAATCTAAAATATTTTATGGTCTGCGATGTTCAACACGTCGTATTTTCTGTTTCAGTATTTAACATATTATGAATGTCATAACTTAAACATATAGAAAAAAGTATCCAGAAAGTTTTAAAGCCTTGTAGATTAATGTCAGTGAAGAGCCAGCACAGTATTTTCTACCAGCCTCAGTGGACGTCTCATATAAATGTTGCTTGGCGTAAGTATTTCTTGATGAACTCCAAACTTTCAGTTCAGAACCTCCTCTGGGACAAACAAAAATGCTCATGCAAATAAATCAGGCTACATCAAATGCTTTGATAAATGAATGTAAACAAATGCAAGTCAGATGTGGGGAAACGCACGGAGGGAACCGAACCTCATCACTGCAGTAAAAAGCTGATGTCGGACGGCTCTTCTAAATGGACTTTAGGACTGTCAGTATATACTCACAAAGTGATGGAGTCATCTCTCTTTGGGGCCGGAGCTTCATATGGCGCACATGTTATACACTTACAGAGGGCCTCATACATCTATCAAACCTGAGATCAGAGTGTGATTGTGCGTCTGTGTTTGTGCGTGTGTCAAGGTGTCTCTGCGTATACATGTGCAAAACATACGCAACCATGTGAGAAAAGGAATAAGCCCGTCTCATGGGCATTAGAGGAATGCAGATGGTGTAGAATAGAGAGGAGGGGCGGGGAGGGGAGGTGTACCCCCCCTTGTGGTGGTTAATAGATGAAGATAGCGGGGAAGGGCGGAGCCTCACAGGCCTTATCGCAGGGCTCCATCTCTGGGTTTTGCAGCGCCGACGTCCCTCGGGACAGTGTTATGACCAGGGAGAGCCGTGAGGTCAAAGCCGAACCAATAAACCTTCACTATCTACCCCCGTCCCACCATCCACCATCCGTCCATCACCCACGCTCACACACTCATCATCCTCCTACTCTCTAAATAAGGGCATGTTGAGTCTATCAGCACATACAGGAGATCGGGAGGGGGTGAAGTGAGGGGAAGAGAAAGTTTTCATCTGATAAAAGAAGCAGGAAATGTAGCAGAAATTCCTCAATTGGTTGTTTTTAGATTTGGGGTCTTGACAGACACGAGATCCTCACTGATTTCGCTGTCAGTCAGAGGGTTATTTTCAAAATACTTGTATGCGGTATGTAATTCTGACCTATCAGGTGTATTCAGGGCTGCACAATTAATTGCAATATTATTGAAATTGCAATATGGTCAAGTACAAACTCCAAATTGCAGAACCAAAAATGTGTGAGAAAACAGCATCATAATGAGGTACTGTAGTGCTGCAGATGACAGAAAACATGTTTGTTTGCTACAGAACTCAACAAATGTCACATAATCACCATATCACCATAATCACCGTTCTTTTCAATAGAAATTATATTTATAATGCAAAAATGATCATTCTTACTAATTGTATTGCATATTGCAATTGCATTTTCAGTCAAAATAATCGTAACATGTCTTTTTTACCATATGGTGCAACCCTAGGTATAATCCTCCATCATACCAATTTTTTCCAATTTTTCAAACGGAAACACTTTGCTGTGGTGATGTAGCTTCCCAAAGAAGGTGGGGTGTGGGGGGCCTTGAAAAAGCAGTAGCCCTGGAGCCCAGGATACTTTAATGTGGCCCTGGGTACAACATAAACGTGTCCGTAGTCTCGCATATTCAGACCTGTCTTCACAGCACTCAGGAGAAAGGTCTGGCTCCACAAATACACGTTCTGCTATAGAGGAAACAAATGCAAGGCAGTTGTTTGCATTTCTTTAAACCAATCACAAACGTCTAGGGTGGTGCTAAGTCCAGGATGCAGCGATGGTGCAAAATAATGTCAAGGGGAAGTTGTTTTGGTGGAAATTTTGCACGTCAGGAGGTGAGCCCTGGCATTAAAATGACTACATCACTGGAAGCTAGCTTGTTAACATTTATACTATTAGCATCCCAGGCACTAATATTCTGTTTTCAGCGTCTAAGTTGCAGCTCTGGGTTTTTTTGTTGTTTCCCGGGGACTTTGAAAATGTACACACAGATGCCATGATGCCGCTTGGAGCAAACGACCAATGGCAGGACTTAATACCAGCAGCGTGCATCCAGTCAACCAGACTAATGTATCAATTCCAAACCAGCACTAACAGGAAGCTGAAAGAATCCGTCTGTTTATGTGACACACAATGCACTGATGCATTCATGTGTATATTTGCTGAAATATGCTGTAATTCCAGTTTAAAAGTATAGTATGTCACATTTCCGCATTGAAATGTCTAAAAATGACTACACTTATGTTATGTGTTTTGAGTTGCATGCTTGGATTATCTCAAATGTAAATGTGTCGTCAGAGATTAAGGAAACATGCAGAGTTAAAATACTTGTCTGACAACAATGCTGCAGCAGCAGTGTCCCCTGCTGAAATCTAGTGTTTCTAACTGTTTCATATTATTCAAGTTCAAATTAATACCAAATGTTTGCTGAATATCTGTTCATGAATCGTAAGAAATCATTAAGTCTTCTCGAAGGAGTGGATGATTGAAATGTTTAAATTGAGCAAAATATTAGTGGAGTCTGGCAGGCAGTGAGACAGGCAGTTGCCGTTGCTTGTTACGGTGCTGCACTCGTCTTGTACTCCTGCAGTGTTCCTGCAGCCTGCCTGAGCTTCCTCGAGTCTGGGGAGGAGTGGAAACAACTTGACACAATATCCACAAGAGGAACAATAGAGCGCATCCATGTTCCACAGTAGCACAGGAGGCGTGTGTGGGTGAGATTTTGGGAGTGGCAGTTTGCGGTTTGTAGTTTTGACAGCTGATTGATGGATGGAGAGAAAGATGAGGTAGATAAGTGCTGCGGCCAAATTCTTCAGCTCCCACCCTGCACTGGCATAGCAACATGGGAGTGACCCACACGGACCTGCAAGCATAAAACACAGACGCTCACACACTGGTAGAATCAACCATGTTTTAGATGAACCCTGTACATTTAGCTGCAGTAGAGATTACAGTACGTGGACATTCAGCCTAAATATTTGGAGTGGCTGTCACACAGGTCACCGCTGTTCAAATGTACCTGCAGGGTTTATGCGAGTTGGGAGTTGTTCCATTCTGACAGATGGAGCGTTCAGTTCCGTTTTTTAAGGTGCTCCGGGTTAATAAATTCAAGCTGCGTTACGAGGCTTTAGCGTCCGTCCCTTGTGCATGCCAGTGTACGCTCTGTCCTCCTCATCCATGCATCAACTAAATGCAGAGCTTTATGTTTGAGTATGATGCTTAGTCCCCTGCCTCAGCGCAGGGGCTTTAGGTTGATTCTCTGTTGTTCTGAGACTTAATGGCAGAAAATGTAGTAAATGCAGGTCCAAATGAAAACCAGGGCCCATTGTCAGTGTGCATTACATGTCAGCCTTCTGCTTCACCTCTCTCATTGGTCGCGGAGAGCCAGTAAACTGCCCAGAGACCACAGGCCCTTCCTAGAAATGCTGTTGAACCATCACAATCCTCCCAAAGTGTTTGCATTCAAAGTATTACTGGTCAGCCCCCATCAATTACATTCTTGGCAGTCGCCGGCAGTGGAGCCAAATTTATTTAAGGGTGGTGCCCAGTTGAGATGCTTGCGCAGGCTTTGAGGAGGGCTTTTAAAGATTTCAAGGTACAAGGGGGTGCTTCGCTTTGAACTGGCCCCTTTATCATTTCAGCTTAACGTCCATTAGAACGCCGCAGACATCAATTGTGATAGATACTCAGCCCAGAAAAAGGCTCTGCTCCTTTTTTTTGACATCTTAAAATGATTACCAGGGTTAAAGAGGCTCTTTAGCATTAGAAGACGGAGTGGTGGTGGGGGGGGTGGGGGTGGAGGAGGGTGTAGAGGGCCTCCCAGGAAAATGGCACATGGCTTCGCGCTGTGGGAGTCTGGCACATCAGTTGCCGCTGCTCATGCTCTGCATTAATTTGTGTAATCAGGGCTGCAGAGAGCCAGCCTTTACAGACGCAGCTGATGTCATGCCATACAACATCGCACATAAACAGTGTCACTTCACACTCACTGATGTCGAGTAAATACCCCAACAACGCCTCTGGTCTGCGCAGAAAACACTCAGACGGGCTTTTATAGCATATTGAAGGAGACAAAAGCAGCCTGAGCAGCCATTATCTGTTTACCGTGAAGGATGACCTGATCGCCTCTTTAAAGTTTAAAGGGATAGTTTGGATTATTTGATGTGGGGTATGAGGCACTTACTGATAGTCTGTGTATTACCTCAAGAGAGGAACCACCACAGAACCTAAGCAGTGTACAACTGTGGACAGAGTCAGCAGCAAAACTTATTTTAGCCACTTTAAAAGCCTAATAAAACTAATATCAGCTTAAGTGTATGCATTATTTAGAATATTTTAACTGATTTACTTTGCTGTTAGACAGCCTTCTCTGACGGGAAACAGACTTTATATGAGCCAAATATCGCTCTCGCTAAACCAAACAAACTCCATGTGCAAAATCAGTCATTTTATCTTGCAGAACACAGGAGCTGCTGGTCTACAGAAGTCACACTATAATGCAAACTAACTGACCAATCAAGGCAGTGTTAGACCAGAAATTCCTCTGTTCTGTGACGTAAAAATATTGATTTAGCCTCGAGAGTTTGGTTGGTTTGGGTAGAACGATATTTTACATATTGCACACTTTGTTTTTTCAATAAAGTTAGTTGGAAAAAAGTGTCTGGATCAAGATTATGTTAGTACATTGACTATTTCTCACTTGATTTGCTGTCAGAAACACATTCTAGTAACTGTTAAGTGAGAAAGATTGTAACCAGGTGGCTGAGAGGTGGCAAAGATTTCACAAGAGTGATCATTTTCACCTGATCACAACCAGGTGTTAACTATCTCTAAACCTACACAGATCTTAAACAGAGTGTTGTGTCATTATAAAACATGATTCGTTTGTGCACAATGAGGAAAAAATGCACACAGACCTCACGAGAGTTTAATAAATTTCCAACAGAGACCCCTGAAACTCAGATCAAACTCAAACTGATCAGTGCTGATCAGAAATGGATCAATATTCTGTGACTGCATCACCTGTTTCTCACCTAAAATGTTTTGAAAGTAAGACAGAGAGTTGCACCTTTATAGTGACATTGATTTTCTCATTTAGGTGGACCTTCTTTGTTTTTTGGTATTTACTTTTTCTTTAGGTGTCGTTTTAAGAAGACAAATAGTCACAGTGATAGACAGTATATGTGCTAAAAAGGTTAAAAGATATGTATGCCCTTGATAAAAGTATATTGCTGCTACACAAAGTCAGGTCATATAGACACACAGGTAAGCCATTCTGACCAGTTTGTTTAAATGCACTTCTCTCCAACAACAAATACTCATCTCCCTTTGCACATTTAAGCTCTTCTAGATCTCCAAGGTACATGATTTTAAAATTAAAATTGATTTTTATCTAAAAAATTGCTTCCAGGACACCGTGGACACAGTATTTTCTCCCAGAGTGCAGAAGAATCGAATCTTCCAGCTGTATCCTCTGCATGAGGGAGAGGTTGTCATTAAGTTCTGCAGTCTGCAGATATTGTCCCATTCTTCCGGTGTAATTGTGAAATTACCCTCTGCAATCCCATCTTGTTTTAATATTCAGAGTTATGGTCTAACTTAGAAATTACTTTTTGATAAGATCCATCTTTTAAGGCTTTTTGAAAATTAGGAAGGATTTCTTCCCCCGCTGTGATGACCTATTTTAGTAGGTGGACCTTTTTTAAAAGCGGCTAAAATACATTTTGTTGCTGACTTTTGTCCACAGCTGTTCGTTGATTAGCTTCCATCCCGGTGCCCCTCTCACTTCTCCTAACCGTGAGTGGTGCCGGCAACATCTTCTGTAGGTAATACACTGAGTAATAACAGGTATCTCACATCAAATAATCCAAACTATCCCTTTAAATGCACTTTGATCCTCCTCTTTTTTGTTTCTCATCATCCGCAGAGACAACACCCAGGACACAATGCCTGATTTGTGTCTTGCTCACCCACTCACAGAATTAGAAACGTTTCCAAAAGCAGAGTTCATGTTCCTGTTGTGCTGCTGCACTTTGTATACCTTCTCTTCCCACACACCTGAATCACATTTTCCTGTGTTTGAGGCTGTTTGTTCTCTCTGACCCGCCCCGGTGATGCATAAACACTCTGCTGACCCTGCCCTGGGTGAGGCGTCCTTGCCTGGATGATTTCCTCTGCCTCTTTATCCATGTGTGCATGTGTTTACTTTCACACATGTTCGGAAATGTGTGTACATGTGTCCTGTGCTGTCACTGCCTTGTGACTTTGGAAATATTCCTTACTTTGTAAAAATCTGGACACTTTCTCAGCTCTCTGCACAGAAGAGTACAGATCCACGGGAACCATTTGGGAAGTGGAGCTGGAGTACGATTGTGAAGAGTTATGATCGGTATAGTGCAGCTTCCCATAACCTGAACTTTTGAGAACCTTTTGTTTGAGTTTCCTCTTGTGTTTCTACTGTATTTTACAAACCAGAATGTTCTGGATGTATGTCATTATAAAGGCGCCAGACGCACAGACTACATATTTCTTTTTAGAGTAAGCGGTTGTGGGAAAGACGGCAATGGAAGAAGTGGTGTTGATATTATTAATGTAATTCAGCCTGAATCTTCAAACCACTTTGTATTTTTTGGTTTGCTCAACTGTGTGCATTGTGATCTTTTATTTTTTATGGCTGCACACCAATGACAGACATGGTCAGAGGCATAATGTTTTCGGTTTGTCCGTCCAGTCGTCCGTCACGTTCTAATGAAGGCAATATCTCAAGAACACTTACTGGGAGTTTCTTCAAACTTGGCACAAGCATCCACTTGGACTCAAGGATGAATACTGGTTAGCATGTGGGTTTGCAGTGTTAGCAGTGCTAGCAGCAGCAGACTGCTCTCCTTACAGGTTAGCGTCCACATGTCGGTGCTGAATGCATTGTTCCAGTGGAGTTTATTCTGACACGGCCTACACGCAACCTTATTTTCATTTTATATGTTAAAAAACTGTCAAACCACGCTGGTTTTACAAGATGTTATCTTCGTCCTTTCTGCTTCGTTGGTTTACATCTAAGTATTAGTGCTGCTGCCTGCTGGGGCTGCAGCTTCAGCTAGTAGCTACGTAACATCTTCGATGCAACAGTTTCCTAGCATTGTACATTAATGAAATATTAATAATTTGTTTAAGGACTAGTATTTCTGATTCTTTCTTTATTATTCTTCTGCACTATTTGACCATGTGCTGTATCCTCAGTCTTCGAAGTCTTCCGATCCATGTTTTGGCTTTTAGCCGCACTATTAGCACGACTCTACGGTATTGTCAGTTTGTTGGTCAGCTGGTCGGTCCACCACTTTTGTTCTGACTGAAATATCTCAACAGCTGTTGAATAGACTGCCATTAAATTTGGTTTGATGATCAGTTGGCTTTTAATCTACAGTAGCAGCATCATCAGGCCAAAATTTGTTTGTCCATTTTTAAAAGTTTAGATTGAAATGCCTTCAAATGACATTCATGACATTCCCATCAGCCTCAGGTTTGCTTCGTATTAGGTACTATTTAGCAAATATTACAGCACTGCTGCACTGACTTCAGACCAGATTTTTGCTGGTCAGTGGTGCAGTTGCTTTCTGCTGCCTCAGGATAGTGATTCGCCAGCAATACACTTGATCGCACCTCATTTTAAGACCAACACATCCATGGGCACACAGATGGGCTCAAGTACACTTGGTCAGGGTTTTTTTTTAAGACCCACACCTACCTGACTCATAATGAGAGGCAATCCACCCCACTCAACCCACAAAAATATGTTAATAAATGATCCGCACGCAACCCAACCCGCAAATCACCAACTTAATGCATTACAGTGGTGCTGTCCAAGAGGCTGATCCTGCAGCTGGAGCAGGAGGCTGTCAGAGCATCTTCTTCTCCGCCGCACACAGTGGTGGGAAGATCTACACTATTACATTAACAGACAAATTGTTCCAAACGTGTTCTTTATCATTGAATAGCAGCAAAACATTTAACCCATCATCAAAGACATGATCTCGCATTTTCTCCCATCCTCTCCCTCTTTCTCCCCTTCATATCTCAACAGTGAAGTACTCCACATCTGTGTAGGTCTACGCTGTATTTTTTAGGCAAGTATTTTCCCGCAACGTGTAGAAAAAGAGCCACAGTTTTGGAGTTTAACCTATTTTGTTGCGGCCTGAGCACTCATCAGCTGACCTTAAAGAGCGCACTGGATGTGCTGCTGCGTAGAGAGAGAGGAAGACAGATGGAAAAGGGGGAGAAGAAGGTAGAAGGTGCACACAGTCTTTCTGGAAGTTACTAATGACTCTGACGCTGCTTTGTCACTTTCGGGAAAGCCGACAGGAACCTACCGGAGTTCAGGGCGCCCAATAGTGCATCATTACTACCTATTCTATGTGGACGTTGGACGTGAAAATGATGGAAACACTCTTGTTAACCGCTGACCCCAGGTCTCGCTACCCAGCAGTCACTGGGGCCTACGTGTGTGTGTGTGTGGATAGAGGAGGTGCTGGTGGTCTCTGTCTGTATAAAGTGTAATGAGAAAAGAGGATTTAGAGATCCCTGTGCTTTGGAGAGGCAACAAGCCATGAACATCAGCCAAAACAAACCCATATGCAGGTCGCACACTGGAAGTTCCTTTGTCAAGAATCTGTGATCAGTTTTTCATCAAGCCAGTGTTTGCGTTGGTGCAAATCCAGCTTCTAATTGACTATATGGTACGATAGTTTTCACCTCACCTCTTCAGTCTTTCACTATATCCCTGGTGATGTTTCGCCTCATTTCAAATGCTGGATGTGAGCACCACTAAATCTTTATCCAATTTCCATCTAACAGTAAAAAAAAAAAAAAAAAAAAAAAAAAAAAGATTCCACACCTGCAGTTTCACCTTTGGACCGAACCTCTCGAGTGATTTACCATGAAATCTGTGTGACGGCAGAGGCCAAGAAAAGCTTTTTAATTTGTATGCAAATCACATCACAAATCATGGCTGGTTATGGCTCGTGTTTTTTTTTAGTAGATTTAATTGATGAGCATGTCATAATTTTTACGCACACACACACACACACACACACACACACACACACACACACACACTGCTGAATTCAGCTTGAGAACCAGATATCATTGAAACATATTTAATGTCTGCGGTCAACTTGAGCTGCACTGCTACACACATGACAGAGCTCACTGTGTTACCATAGTAACACACCAAACACACTTGGTCTGTTTCGACTTGTGTCTTTTTGTTCTTCTTACATCTTAAATTTACATCATCTTATATCTTTTGCATCGTTTATGTCTTCTTATGTCTTTTACGTAATTTTTGTCTTGTTACGTCTTTTTGGCCTCGTTACATCTTCTACCTCAGTTTCATCTTGTTATGTCTTACTTTCTTTTTGTCTTATTTCTTACTTAATTTTTTGTCTTGTTACATCTTTAACGTCGTTTTTAACCTTGTTACGTCTTAAGTTCTTTTTTTCTCGTCGTCTCTTTCACGCCATTTTGGTCTTGTTATGTCTTTTAAGTTATTTTTTTCTTGTTACATCATTTTTGTCTCATTATGTCTTTTATGTTTATTTTGCTTTTTTTTTTAACCTTTTACATCTTTTACGTCATTTTTGTGTCTTGTTACGTCTTTCATGTCTTTTTCATCTTGTTACGTTGTTTACATTGGTCTTATTATGTGTCTTATAGGGGTGTAACAATACATGTATTTGTATTGAACCGTTTCGGTACGCGACGTTTGGTTCAGTACAGGGCTGTGCACGGGTGAGTTCACGGGCCGGAATTTTTTTAAATTTTTTTTTTTGGCTCACGGGCCAGAAGTTGCGTGTGTTTACGTTCCGCCGCTAACATGTGCAGCTACACCTGCAGCCCGTGCGCATGATGTCTACTGCTAGCAGTAAACCGGAGCTTGAAGACCCTCCCCTGTCGCTAAAGTC
>JAJHUR010114708.1:1755-19381 GCA_027495735.1 Lutjanus campechanus | reverse complement strand
TTTTTTGTCACGTACTGGTTTGGCAACGAAAAGCGACGGCCAATTAAACCAAAACAGACCGGCGGTGTCAGCATCGCACACACCAAGCTGAGGTGTTAGAAGAGGAATGTGGCGAGGAAAGCCACACAAACAAACACACCATCCACAGAGGGCAGTTTGAGTTCAGAGACACTAATCTGTGAACAGAGAACGAACCAAGGGTCACTGTTTGTACACAGCTTCTGATGTTTCAGGAGGAACTTTGTCTTGGAACTATTCAAATCCTGCTGTGCTGTGTTCACATGAGGTGATGTTTCTATGGTAAAGGGCTGTCATTAAAACACAGTTCTGGCTTTGGTTTAAAATCCCAGTTTCCCACTGGGGTTTAGTAAAATATTTATGTTTCTGATTCCAAAAAAGGGAAGGTATAGAATGAAGGAGTCAGACTTATTTACTCCAAATTATGTGAACAGCAGACGTGAAATAAAAATGCCCGTTTTCATTTTTTACAGCCCAAACTTTGATTTATCTGACCTGCAGTCTAAAATAAAAAAAGGATTCTATTTATAATGATATAAAACAGGAAAAAAGAAGCAAATTCCCCAACTGCAGCTGCCTTTTTGCATCAAGAATGACACGATTCATTTATTATCAAAACATTTGCTTATTAGTTTTCTGTCGATCAACCCATGGATCGATTGACTTATTGTAACCGAGGAAAATATCGATGATCACACATTAGAAATCTACGAAACGAATATAAATAAGAAGTATAAAATCCCAGTCTTAAGAATAAATAAGACAAAAGTAAAGAGCTGACTTCCTGATTTCCCTTCCATGAATTAAAAGCCTGTGTTGAACGTGTGCAGGTGAGCCTGACGGTGGATCACCCACAGAAGGTGTTGCTGATGGGTGAAGCTCAGGACTACGGCACCTGCAAGGCCATGAAGAAGAACGGAGACCCCTGCTCTCAGATCGTCAACATGGTGAGTCCGTCTTCTCCTGCTGTGTGTCCTTCTCCCAAAATGTATCAACTAAATATATTATACTTTTTACATCCATGTATTCTCATCAGGCTTCAGTGTCCCATCATGTCTTGTCTCTGCGCTGCTGTTTGTTTCCAGTATGAGTGCCAGTACTGCCAGTATCACGTCAAGGCCCAGTATAAGAAGATGAGCTCGAAGAGGGCCGAGCTGCAGTCGTCGTTTTCTGGGAAAGCTCCCAACAAGGTGAAGGTGAAGGGGAAGGGCGGCGGCCTGAGAGAGCGCCTGTGTCAGGACGGCTTCTACTACGGCGGCGTGTCCTCAGCCGCCTGCGCCGCCTCACTGTGAGTTATGTTCCATGTTTCATTGTGCTGTTTTCTGTGTGTGCAGTTTGAAAATAGCAACTGATTGTATCCATAAGACAATAATACATACAGAGGTCACAGCCCTGTCCAAGCTGGATTCTGGATGAAATTATATTCACAGGTTTACAGTGTTAAAGGCAATTTGTGCAGGACTAACTGCAGCTTACAAAGCCACGAACACCGACTGTGTGGGACTGGGCGAGAATGTGAGCTGCCCGACTTGTCCAGTAACAGGTCTTTGTGTTGCAGAACGGCGTCCAAACCGAACAAACCCATCCAGAATACTCTAGACAAGCTGTTTGTGAAGGGCTCGACTCAGCTCGTCGATCAGGCCAAGAGGCTGGGTGAGGAGGACACACACATAAACACACAAACCTTAGGACGGTCTACGATACATTTTTTTTCTGTGTTTTGAGGCCCTGTTGGGGTTTGTACATGTCTTGTATTACTATAACCAAGTCAAGTCACTCATGCGCATATTTTATCTGGAGCCTTGACAGCGACTGTTAAGGGAGAGAACACCTAATGACTGGCTGTAAAAGTAAAACAAAAAAAGAAAGAAATTGTCATATATAACCCTTTTTAAAATAGTTTTTTTTTAAAATTGTGTGTGTTTTTGTTTTGTAGCTATGCAGTCTGGGGAAGTTTCAGGTTGTTCAACTGAATTTAAGAGCCTGATGTCGATGCAAACACCCGGAGCTCTGCAGCTGAAGAAGCACTTAACACAAAACAAACAATCAGGTACACAGCCTGGAAATATCTCTCTGCCTTTCGGTTCTCTAGCTAAGAATGAATGAATGAATTTTATTTTATCGAAGTGCCCTGTCATCTCATGGCCACTCCGTCATGGTTATTATATCAGGACTTCTCAACTTTTGTAACTTGAAGCCTTCTTCTGATTGTTAAAAAACAAAAAATGACTGCAATTAAGAGTCCAGTTCAGTGATGTCAATTTCTCTTATTAATATTCACTGTCAACTTTTGCTGTTACACTCATCAAATAGATGCATTAAAAACTTCTGGGGCCTGCGTTGACCCCAGGTTAGTGCAGTAGCTTGTTGTTTACGCTGTTGTCTGTCCTCAGAGTCCAGAGATGCAGCTGGAGCACCAGTTCAGTCCATCTCCGCCTCAGACCTGCTGAAGCAGCAGAAACAGAAGCAGCGGGAGCTTCTGCAGAACCGCCTGCGGAGGGCAGACGAGATCCAGAAGAGGGTGCTGCAGAGCTCAGCGGGGCCCAGGCCTGGGTCGTCATCCACACTGACGTCCCCAAAAGCTGCGTCCAAGGCCCCCAGAGCCACCCAGAGCCCTGCGACTCCCCACACCCCCACCCTGGGCCGAGGCTTCTCCGAGGGGGATGACATCCTGTTCTTTGAGAACAGCCCACCACAGGCGCCCGCCCCCAGCGCTCTCAGTCTATCAGCCGCCAAGCTGGCTGCTCTGAAGAAGCTGAGAGCCAAAGGGACGGGGGTTGAGAAAGAAGACCCCAACGCTGTGAAGAGGAAGAGGAGTAACAGCAGTGAGATCAACGCCCGGGTGGAGAAGAATCTCACCTCACCAAAGGGTACAAACACTTAATATGTTTAGATGCCAGTCATACTTTCATCTCCTGATTTTTTAAATTTCTGCCTTAGATTTTATTCTTTTATTCCATATTACGTTATTTCTTATTATATTATTGCGCTTCATTTCAACATACAACATACCAGTGTGCAAATAATCTATTTCAGAAATACATTGTTCTCTTTTAGTAATTGTCAACCACATCCGATTTCCATCCACATTAATATACTGCGGTGTTATTGTTTTTTAATCCACTTTTCATCATCACAAACTGTTCTCTCTACGGTGGCTCAGTGCTCTGCAACTAAACACAAAACACAATCAAATGAAGAAAACATCTTTTGAAGCAGACAGAGGATGAAGAGCTCTCTGCTGAATGTGAAGAAACTTGAGTGTTTGATTTGATTAGTAAAGATTTAAAGTCTTTAAAATTATGGGATGAATTTCATTTCATATTTTGAAACTGAAAAGAAGCGTTGAAACTCAACTTTTACAGCTTTTAAGGTTTAAATTTAATTTTTAAAAAAAAAAGGTTTTGAAGGATGGCGTAATGTTTGATAGACTGAAAATAAGAAATCAGATCTCTCCAAACTTTCTTTGTTTACATTTTCCTTCTGCAGCATTCTTTTTGCAGTGACACATTTTCAGGGTTTCAGTTTTGTTAGTTCTTCTGGTTTTTGTTTGAACTTGTTTTCCAGGTTTGAAATCTTATAAATTGTCATCTGAAAACTGGTGAACATATGTTGTGAAAGTTTTGAAACTTAAGATTTTAAAAGGCACAATTTACATTTGCACATTTCACAGCTGAGAAAATTGGTTGGAGAAACACTCTTAAAAAGTCTGGTGCAGTTGTGAAGAAACACAAAATGTTTGCAGAGATTTGATTTTCAAACATTATGCAGTCCTTCAAAAAAAAATTGTTTATTTCAAGTTTTCAAACACTGAGTTTCAGTCTTTCAATCTTCGCTTTTTTCTTCTCAGTTGTGAAATATCACAAGAGAATCGTCTCGTATAAAACTACTTTCTTGCCGCTTGTTCTAACCTGCCCTTTTTCTGACTGTGCAGGTGAATCATCCAACAACGAGGAAGAGGAACCAGCCCAGAAGAAGAAGAGAGAGCAACTCGACTACGTCCAGTCAGAGGAGTTTCAGAAGATCCTCAACGCCAAATCCCGCCATGATGTCGTGCTGCAGGCGGTATGACAAGTCACACTTTATGACGTGCATCTGTTAAGATGAGTTTTTCTGAGCCCACTTAGATTCACAGCTGTTACACATAGATATGAAATCAATCTGATTTCTCCGCTCACGAATCCAACTGCGTCTAAAACATTACAAAGTGTGTCTGAATTAAAGACGTTTCCATGTGAATTTCTTTCCTCTCAGGCGGAGTACCAACTGCAGGAGCGCTACTTTGATGTTCTGGTGAAGAAGGAGCAGATGGAGGAGAAGATGAAGGGCATCAGGGAGATGAAGTGTCGCGCTGTTACATGTAAAAAGGTACCGAGTTAAATTCACACATATTTTGTTCAGATATGTGAATGTATGAATGTGTTCTATATGGTGTTTATAAACATTTATAAATAAATTATTATAAGTGCGAGCTTTAGGGGTTGGCCAGTTATTAGCCTGAATGATTAACTGCTCCGATATTCAGCATTTTTACAATTATCATAATTATTATTTTTTATTTTGATAAAATAAATTAATTTAAATAGACTTTACAATGCAGCCGCTTCTCTCTGTCTGGTGTCACTGCACTCGCTCAGTGTCCCGCCCACAGCACTATCTGATTGGTCCAAAGTAACAGCACATCAACACTGAAGGGTGCTGTGCCACAGACGGGTGAAGAGGAACGCAGGAGTACAGGGACTTTGAGAGAAAGATTCAAATTTGAATACAAATTAAAGTTTTATTAGGTTTATTTATTTTACTTTTTACTTTTGAAAGCTTGATTTATTTATTTAAATGATAAATAAACTATGAGAAATGCCGCTCGGAGTGCACTTGCAATTTTTTTAAAATCTAATATTGAAAAGTTCTCTTGCAGCATTTAATTAAACATATGCTTAATGGAATTGAAAAGTTCTGAGTTGGAGTTAGTGTTATTCCAAAGTTTAAGATGAAGATTTCCATTTTTACTGAGAATTAATGTCGGTTCCAAAAATCACCTCGATTACTAATAATTGGTATTAGCCCCGGGGGTTTCTGTTGGTCATTAAAATGTCTAAAATATGATTTTTACGGGTCTTAAAAATAGATTGGATTATGATTACTTTTATAATGTTGCTTTAAATTCATTCTAGGGATGTCCCTGTAGCAAAAAGGGATTGAAATAAGCTTTTGATTTCAGTAATCGAAATCAAAGGCATTTTCCTAATGTTTGTTGTTTCCAATTGACTGGTGAAGGAAGTTTGCACGTTATTATTACCTTTTAAATAAGTTATTTAAGTTTGACCATATGGCCTTTGTGTGGTACATTCAAAAAACAAAAAAAACTACATATATGAATCACGTTTGATATGGTGTGGCCAACCTTTTTCAAGAAGAATCTGAAAAAAGAAAGTTTAAATCAAAACTGCAAAACGAAACCAACGTGCGTGAATTTTTGTTCGAATCCTCAGTCATTTTTTGTCAGTATGGACGTGAAATACGTCTTAAATTTCATTCAGAATTTTCTTAAAAAGTATAAAGTTGTTGAAAGCTGCAGAACAACGGAAAAAAACATATCAATCGACCCCTCATAAGCATAGTGGAGATGATTAGTTGGCCCTGATTGTTTCTCTCTGACTGTTAGAAGCAGGAAAAGTAAGCTGTTATTTTCCCATGTTCACTTGTTTCCAGTGTAGTTACACCTACTTCAAGCCGGCTGATCGCTGTGTGGAGCAGAATCATAATCTGCGGTGGCACGATGCCGTGAAACGTTTCTTCAAATGTCCCTGCGGACAGAGATCCATCGCTCTGGACAGACTGCCCCACAAACACTGCAGGTAAGACTCCTGATGCTCCCGTCATCTTGTTTTTCAGGGTTCACTCCTGTCATGAAAATATTTAAATAACTTTGTTTCGTTTGTTTTTTTCACCTTTCAGTAACTGTGGTCTGTTTAAATGGGAGCGAGACGGCATGCTGAAGGTAAAATCTCTCTTTGACTCAGATCATTTGAAAAAAAAAAATGTAATTGCTGTGAATGGAAACAAAACCTTATGTTGCTCTTTCTGTTTTCTTTCAGGAGAAAACTGGACCAAAGATCGGTGGAGAGCTCCTCCTGCCTCGAGGAGACGAGCACGCCAAGTTCCTCAACAGCATGAAGTGACGGCGCCAAGCTGGTTGTTGAGGCGACAACATGTATTTAGATTTCTCTGTTTGTAATTTAAGTGTCATAGTAGCATTTTTACATGTGTATGAATTATGTTTTTAAAGTTTGTTGCTGTGTTATTGATTATGTCGATTTGAATATTTGATATGGTGGCAATAAGCTGATTAAAGTAATAATTTGCAACATTTCACGTCAAGTGACTGCTTCTACTTAGATGATAGAACACTAGTGATGAACAGATGAGATCACAGATTCTGGTGCAGATGTGGAAAGTATGGACTTGTTAATCATATAACGCTGATTTAATAGTATGATGGCAAACAGGTTTTCCAATGTTTTGATTGGTTTCCTGACTGTTAGTCATTTTTCCCAAAAGCTTGTTTGTCACTGTAGGAAAAGCACTTGTGTAACTAATAAAATAAAGATGCCTGAATCTCATTCAGCTGCTTCAGTTTCGGTGTCTTGGTATTGTTCTGGCGAACTGTCACACTGTCATGACTTACTGGGACACTTTGTAAATGTTATTAGTAGCAGCTGTGCTTTTCCTGCTTTGACAAATCAAAATGTCTGCTGTGGAAAAAGCCCCTTCATGTACAAGCTTAAACATAAACCCCGTTTCAGCTTTTTTTTTTCAAGTAATTCTTGCCTTTAATATACAGTATGAAAAACAATATGTTCCTTAACTAAACAAATGCAAAATACCACTCACAACCTGACAAACAATCAACTAAACTATGGTGAGTATGTTTATTATAAAAGGCAGAACTGGGTTGTGGTGGTTGGATGAAGAATATAATTTAAAGCTGAAAGAAACTGCTGTATAAGAAGTTAAAACGTGATCAGTAGAAAATCCAAGCAGGGTGGGTGACCTTTTTCACAGCAGCCATTTTGACATGTTGCTAATGATACCAAATAAGGTTCTTTTTCCATTTAGGTCAAACAGAGTCAGAGTGCTGCTGTTGTCCATGTTGGCTTACTGGAAAGGCACTGGTACGCTAAATGGAATGGGACCTTAATTAGTATTATTGGGAACACAAGCTCAATTTGGCTGTTGTGGTCTATCGTCATACTGTGACCCAGACAGAGTAGAGCCAGAATTTAGTGCAATTCACGAGTTTGCATATTGCACACACCTCACCCTCCCCTTCCAAGTGTGCAGTAGAACCTATGGTGGTTGCAAAACGCATGCAAAATGCGAAAGGGTTTATCTAGAGCCAGTGTTTGGTTTGTTTGTTCTAAAAACATGGTGGCCTCCACGGAAGAGGACCCACACCCTCTGTAGATATAAACGACTCGTCCTGAATTTGGCAGCTTGGCCAAATTCAGTATCCAAATCTCAGAGGCTGCAATTTTTTTGATAAAGGCAAAATGCACGCCAAAACAGCATTATAATGAAGAACTGTAGTGCTGCAGAAATGTTATCCAAATATAAAAGGACAGAGCCAAATAAATGTCACATCATGATTTTCTTTTGGTGAAAATGAAAATTGTGATTCAAAAGACGTCATTGCCCTAATCGTGAACATATTGGTCTCACAATATCAAAACAACTCCAATATGATTTTTTTTTTTTTACTTTATTGCGCAGCCCTAATTTCTTATTTTTTTGTTTATCCTATTTTTTGCAAACAACATGAAGAATATACACACATAATTCTCATTTCCCATAACTCAAATCCCCCACAAAACAAAACAGACAAAACAAGGCAAAGAAAACACAACACGAGACATAACAAACGTGACAACATGCAGGAAAAAAAAAAGTAAAAGGTCAAGAGTAATAAGTTTTAGTTATTTCCTACTGCACTGGATTTATTTTAAATAAATGGTAGAAAATAATGATGTTTATAGCTGAAAGAAAACAGTTCCACTTGTAGATATACTGTATAAGAAGTTGAAATGTGAGTGTCTCAATATGGCGATGTGCTCTAAAAATAATAGAAGGGCATTTCATTAAGGTAGGCGACTTTCTACAGTATTGATAAGTTCTTTACCTCCGTGCTGTTTTTATTAGTCTAAGTGCTGCCAACTGCCAAAAAGCAAATCTTAAATATGTTACTAAAAGTTATTTTCAAATTACTGCAGGTGTTTGATGCGACTACTCTAAGAGCAGAAGAAGTTTTAAAAGTTGTAAAATAAGTACTGAAACCAATGTAGTAATTAGATTAGGCAGATTGCTGACTAAAGTACCTGACTGAACTTCTTTAATGTTATTGTTACAGCAGTAGGGAGCTATTACATTTCTGCCTGTAAGAAGTCCCCTTACTGTTTCCTATTTTTCCTTAACAGTAGGACATTTGGTTCGCGGGGACTGAACCAGCCTCCTGTATCAGGACACAGCCATCCTCTAACGCACTCCATGTGTTGGCGTGATGACTGAGGCCAGGTGGCGCTCACTCAAGTCAGCGAGCCAATCCACTTGGCCTTGAACAGGAAAGGTCCGAGGTGGAATAACAGCATGGAGATAAAATAAGACATTTGGATTTGACGCCGTGTGATTACCAAGTTCGGAGTGCCATGCCACATCGTTTGAGGGTTTAATTTGCGCTCATTATCCCGTTGCTACTTGTCTTTCTTCTCTCTGCCTCCTCTGTGTGTCTCCTTTGCCCGGTTTGTGTCTAATATTTCCACTCTGGAATGTGGAATTCATTGCAGCCTGATGACTTCTGCAGCTTCACCTCATCTTCTCTTCTCTTCCACACCGCCTCCCTCCCTTTAAATACTCCAAATACCAGACAGTGCAAGCCTGAGTAAAAAACACATCAGTCAGTGGTCTGGGAGTCAGGGAACTCATCTTTATTTGTCATATTGACTTGAAGACATAAAACGAGTTTCTTTGTGAATAAAGCTACAGTCTCCCTCTGGAAAAACAGGTCAGTTGTTAATGTGAGAATTAATTTATGGCTGCTGATGCCTCACACTGATGAAGGACATTGTATAGCTTGTATGTACATGTAAAAAAAAGAGTAAAAACAAGCATGCAAAATGTATGTCTCAATTTTATGATAAAGTTTAGCTTACAATACAAAAACTGCACTTTTAATATGTTTTACAGTTTGACATGGAGTCACATATTGCACAATTTAAGTTTTATATGTAAAAAAGAGAAAAGAAAACCTTAAGATTAAAGATTAAAGACGGAGGAAATATAGAGATAACTTTAGCACAAATCAACATTGGTACAGGGTTAAGGTGATGGCAGTATTATTACTGCTCCAATGAGAGGTGCTGTATCCCGCGGCCCTCAGTGCGTCAGAGGACGCCTCAGTGGAACCAGTGGTAGCGAGGATATTGACCATCATAGTGAAACTCTCGGAACTGCTCAGTCGTTTCCCTCGTTCTCTCATTTTGCTCTGTGGATAAAGAACATTTTAAAAATAAATCGAGTGGATTTAATCAATATTTTTATATTACCAAAGGATCAGCTGACTACTTATGTGTCTTGGATTGATCGTACTGACAATTATAGAGAGCAGTAAACCCGACTTTGTAGTTCCCCTCAGCTCTATGGGGCGTAGTGGCATCTTTCAGCAAACTGTTTTGGTTTTCCAGCCCACAGTTTTACTGATCTGGATCACTCTTAATCAGCATTTCTGGCCACAGCAGGCAGCTGTTCACAGCAAAGAGGCTTTGCTCAACTCACATTCTACCTGTGCAGCACCAAACAACATTATACAAACAACATTTGCGACTAGCTGGTGAACAAAGTGGAGCATTTAGTGGCTAAATAGCCAGATAATCCCTCAGGAGTTACTGGAGAGAGTGAATATTGGACTTCAGATGACTTTCCATTACAGGAACTTTCTTCAGGGACCAGGAACCTTTGGAGGAACTTTCCACCACAGAGAGCAGGGTATAAATTAAATTTGTTTTACCTCCAGAAAGTCCCTGCTCTGGGGTTAGTGCTTGTATTTTAACTTCGGTGGCGAGGCTTTCATCGATTTATCAGTGCTTTCTGATTGGTCAAATGCAGCATTTTATTTCAGACACCATTTTAAAAGTATGCAGCCACAAATCAGTTTGTTTCTTGTGTAACATGGAGTTAAAGTGGAACTGTAGTTCTTTGAAAAGTAGTTCCTGGGACTAAAAGTTCCAGGTTCTTTGGTGGAAACACGGTTTTATATTTGTCAGAGGGCCAGAAACAAAGCTCCAAATGAAAGCTCCGTATGTGCTTATGTGTAAATGGGTAACTGTTTGCTAACATGTTAGCCATATCAACATTATAATGTGATGATATGTCAGTGTTGTATTTTATTGCAGATTTAAGTAAAATGTATTTAAAACCAGGGACAACCTCACTAAGATATCCTTATTAGGGCTAATACTAGTGCTCTAATTTGTTAGCCTTTAGCTAGGTGTATGCTTTAGTGTTAGTAAAGCCGCATACATGTTCTATTGTATAGACCGTAATTACAGGCAGCCCGGTAGGAAAAACCATTGATGTCAGTTGTAGTTGTAATTCTGAGAAATATCTGGAATTAGCAACGATATTTCCCACTTGGTGAAAACAAGCACAAGTGCGTCAACAAACCGCTAACAAAATGGCAAAGACATTATCCTTGGCTGTTACACTTACATATGATCTAAAACTAACACTAATTCAATCAATTCAACTTAGAGATACATTCTTTGTGTCCATGTTCACTTGTTAATAATCTGCTACAAATATGCAAAAAAAAAAAATCAAGTTTTTGTTCAAATTTAGACTATATGGCTAGCAATGAGGGACACCATCTTAGAATAATGTATGGTTTCAATACAGAATAACAGGGGGTATTTTTGTTCTTCGCCTTGTGCTGAAATGGTGTAAATGCAGCATAAAGAGCCAACAATCTAGACACATGAAAACCAAGAGTGTTGACATTCATGGCAGTTTCTACAACTACTATTCCGTGACCTGGTGGAGATCTTTTTGTCTTCTTATAGCAACTCATTGACCCAAAACACTTTTATATATACAGCCCAGGCACATCTTTATGGTTAGCTGTTCTTAGTTTAGAAACTGTCACTGCAACTATATCACACCCGACAGACAACCACAGGGAAGATTGTCAGCTTGGGGTTGTCCACAAATGGACAGTTTGATTTGGTGTGGAGTCTCAGGCACTCTGCTGCGGTCCAGAGGCTCGTGGTGCTGCGAAGTGCATTCAGGACCCAAACAAGAACTGTGTCTTCAAGTAAATGTTAGTTTTTTTGCCAGGATTAATTAAGGTTAGCCCTCACAACACGACATAACGATGCTAAATTGGCTTCTTTTTACTGATGCAGAGTCTCTATGCTTTATTTTTCTTTTTTTCAAAGTGATTCTCACAAACACTTAATGTTAAATGTTTTCAGTCGTCTGTGGAAGGGGTGAAAATTCTGGCTAATGGTGGGTTATTTTGTCATTCAAGCATTTAACATGGAACTGAAAACAGCTGCATCCAGGTCTTACCATCACGCTCCTCCTCGACGTAGTTCTCATACTCATTCCTTTGCTCCTCATTGTACTCCCTCCTCCGCTCGCTTGCTGCAATCTTTATCCTCTGCTCGGCTGTGGGAATAAGAGAAAGAAGAACTAAGAACTAAACCAAAAATTTTGTACACTCAAATTATACTGATGGATGAAGCACGTTCAGTAGTAGTAGTGTTAGCTCCTGAAAAAACATGCTGCGTGATTTGTAGCTATGCTAGTAGCATGGCTAAAGGTCTGTTGATCGGTAAGTATATCACTTTCGTCCAGACTAAAATACCTCAACAGCTATTTCAGAGATTTACATAAAATACTGCGATAGCATCAGTTATATCAGAGCGGGAGAGTATTTTTTCATTGAAAGAACAGCGCCGAAGGGTTTTTCTCCATGGAAAAGATGTTTTTCACTCTTCTCCCAACCAGCCTTGGCAAGCGTTTGAGCTGACTGGTTTGAAGTTAGCCCGTGTTAGACGTGATAGACAGATGGTTCATCCAATCACCTGCCAAGTATTTTTTGGAAGTGCCTGCCCTTTTCCACACAGTTTCCAAGTATGACTTCTGTTCTGTGTAACAAAACCATCTGGCGTGTCAGGTTACTCTAGCCTCACCAGCAGGTCAAAGTTTTCACTTCCCGTGACTTAATTTAACATCAGCAAGATTACTGGCACCAAATCTTGTACAGGTTTTGAGTGAAAAGTCTCAACAACTCCTGGATGGATGGCTATGTAATTTGGTACATAGACTCATGGCCCACTTTTTCTTTCAATTGCCATCAGATCAAACCCCCGCTGACTCAATCACAAGCAGGGCTCGGCTGTCAATCGTGTTCCGAAACTCCCTTTTTATAGTATCAAATAATTTAAGACCAAACTGATCAGAAAAATTAACTCTTTAATAAACATCAGCATGATAAGAACTACCTACAATGACAGAAACTGTCTTTGGGAGAAATGTATTTGATGTGTACTTTGATGCTTTAGTTTCGTCCATGTCCTATCTATTAATATTGGGGAGGGAGGATTTATAACATGTACTGCAGCCAGCCACCAGGGGGCGACTGCAATGCTTTGGCTTCCGTTTCGAGGAGCTCTCATGTTGTCCATTTTTAATGTATGTCACTAGCACGCTGACGTTAGCATCAGCATAGCCTTCGTTGGTTCGGGTTGGGTAGGTTTAGGCATGAGGAACATGATTGGATAGAGTTAGGGTAACAACATCAGGTCAAGTCAATCAGAAGCTGAGTAGAGTGGGTCAAAAAATTAAAAAAAAGCCTTGTGTACAGGCTCACAGAGCTGCTAGCATGGCTGTAGTCTTGCTAACCATTGGATCACTGGAAAGCCCCAAACTGAATCAAACATTTTAAACTTTCATAATAAACTACTATTACATTTCAAAATGGCTGCAGTGAAAAGGGCAACGGCCATGACTGAATTAGCACCACATGTTTACACAACTGATTTACATGAGTATGTACTGGGCCTAGTGAGGTGTTAAAAACAAATACCTGTGGCTAACCCATACCACTGACTGTAATGCATTAGAAATTTGTGTAAACACCTGCACCTCCCTTCTGCTCCATCACTGTACAAAACCAAACACCCCCACCCATGTAGGTACAGGGCATCCACTGTACACTTTAGACATTACCACTTCACAGTCTGTGTTTTTCTTTAATTCCTTCATTTTGCTTGAATCAGAACAAGCTTGTGAAAAGCGCAGGGAGGATTACATCACATTTCATGTAAACATGCACCTGCATCCACTCTATAAATGTATTTTCCCTACAAATAGGCCAGTGAAACATGACTCACACTCATTTTCACACAAACTTCTCATGCAAAACCACTTGCCTGTTAACAGGAATTTGTGCTGCATTTCTTTCTACCACGCTAGCTTTATTATTTTTTTTTTTACTGAAAATACCTTTACCTTATTCCTTTTCTGGCTTACTATTATTGAAAATGGAGTATGCTAAAGTGATAGCATGAGTCTTACTCTTACTAATTAGGCCACTATGTACACTCCATGAGTTTTGCAACATCTAAGAAATAATGTCCTTTTGGCTTTCGTAACTACCTCTCCTGGACCTCGGATCATAAGGTAAAGAGGAAAAACCATAAGAACTTTGGAAAAAAAAACAACCATGGCTATAAGAAAGTTGCACTGAAGCCACACTTGGTTATGCAATCATCCAACATCTGTTGGAAATATTGGATTTGTGTGGAGGAAACTTCTCTTTTCCTTTTGTACATTTTGTTATTTTGCATCTTACACTAAATCAGAATTAAAAGATTATACGTTATATTAAAATTGCCTAACAAACCACAACAAACAATGGAAGTAGGGTATGATCATTTGTTAGCATGGAACTGCAGCTTGCATTCAGGCCTGAGCAACCTGTGCATCACTTTTCTGGCAAAGAAAAAAGTCCGTACAAACGGGTACACATCTCATGTTCTCAGGAACCGAGGTGGCAAGGAACATAATCAGCCTTTTCACTTTCTTTTAAGTGTTTTATTTTGCACGCCTGTTTGTCCAGCACCGAGGTCCCGTGCGGTGCTCTGATGGGCGGGCAAGGTGAAATGACCCACAGCCTGTCTCTGGAGGACTGCTCAGGGGCACACATGGACCTTTCTGATGGGTTTTCCACCAGCGAAAGTGAAGAATTAACCAGGACTGAAAAGATCACTGTTGCAGCATTTTGGTAAGTCTGACCACTTTATGCCTCTATGTCAGCTGAACAATCACAGGAATCTTGTTTTTAGTCTTTGACAAGTGATTTAGGTGATAGAGCATGATAATAAGTTCCTGTGTGCTTGAAGGAATGTCCTGAAACACCTCTCATTTGTGTGTTTGTTCATTTTTTTAAAGTGTGTTGGCGTTGTGTATCGTACAGGATGCTGGCAGTGAAAGAATGAGCTTATTGTACCAAGAAACTGAGAGAGTATGAGCCTGCTCCATACTACCCTGTGACTCCTTCTACAGCCTCCAGCTCGTGTGTGTGTGTGTGTGTGTGTGTGTGTGTGTGTGTGTGTCAGGTTTAACTGTGGCTACTGTATAGAACAACACCTGCTCAAGTTTCCATTAGTCTCTTTCTCTTTTTCTCTTGAATTTTCACAGCTTCCAGTCAAAACCTCAAATCATATCACCCTCAGAATCCAACTACAAACCAGTAAACCAACATTCCCACTCATACACAAGCCCGCTATGGGAGGCCAAACATGCCGGATTTTAGACTGTCCACAATGTGGCCACATAAACCACTCAGGCAATACTGGAGTGAGTCATAACCCCAAAATATAAATAAATATGATTCCCATCTTCAAACCACAGACCAACCACTTTACTCATGATTTTGATGTTTTTCTGCCAGCGAGATGACAGACAGCCCTTACATAAACAACTCGGAACTACCGCCAGCTATGGTTATCTTTTCATACACGTTAACAGGCCTGTAAAATGGAGATTATTAGCAGAATTACAATTTTAAAATACATTTTAAAATAAAGAATGATATACTACTATGTGCAGTCCACACACATAGTACAACAATTAACGAGTCTAAACACCACTCTTAGTGAAACCAGCTAATCTGGCAGTTGCTATTTCATAACCCATTGAAAAAGTGCTTTCACTAGGTGGATATTTTGCCAATATCTCCTCTCAGCGTCTAATTTAAAGAAACATTTACAGGTAAGACCATAGACTGTATATAGAATTGGACAGAGCCTTCGTGATGTCACCCATTGGTTTCTGAACACCCGTTTTGAAGCCTCAAGTTTCAGATTTGGCCAGCGCCATTTTGACAGTTTTGAAACCAGATGTGAATATGATTGGTTGAGAAGGTGGAGCAGGGCGGGACATAGACGGTATAGTCTATGGGAGCGAGTGAGTGGCACTACCATAGGGCACTACGCCTGTCAATCACGAAACCACGCCCCTAATTATACAGAACTTTAAGCCTTAATATAAAATCAACGAATGACTTATATGAAAATTCAAGTCTGGTTCAGTGAACATGGTGGGGGATATTAGCGATAGAGACCAAAATCGTTTTTTGACACAGGCTATAAATATATTTATTTCAGCTGTAAAGTTCGGCATTTTAGAACGGGTGTCAATGGGACCAGGCTTCTTTTTGCAACCAGCTCGCGCGCCCCCTGCTGGATTTCGGTGAGAATACAGTGTTACTGCACTTCCGCATTGGCTTCATTTTTCAGAGCCAGAAGCTCCGTCCACTTCTATATACAGTCTATGGGTAAGACCAACTGTTAACGTTAGCTACACAGACCAACTGCTAACATTAGCAACACAGACCAACTGTTAACGTTAGCTACACAGACAAACCGGTTACTGACTGCATTTTCTTTTTTTTTTATCAGGTAATTAGTTACTGTATCTGAATACATGTTTAAAGTAACCCTCCCAACACTGCGTGTTAAATTGATATTGAAGGCCTTACCTTGGAGCTCAGCATAGTGTCGGGGTGAACGGCGACTGCGGCGTTTGAAGAAGTTGGAGGCGTCCGACTCGGGCATGAACACCTTGTGTGCTGGCCCTGTAAAAGTCAGAGGTCAGAAC
This sequence comes from Lutjanus campechanus, assembly GCA_027495735.1. Taxonomy (NCBI): domain Eukaryota; kingdom Metazoa; phylum Chordata; class Actinopteri; order Lutjaniformes; family Lutjanidae; genus Lutjanus; species Lutjanus campechanus. Next base: position 3,145 of record JAJHUR010114708.1, on the reverse strand, counting down.
GTGAAGGTCACATAAGGAGGACATGTGGAGGAGGGTTATAATAGTGAAAGGGGCTAAACAGTGTTATCACCTTTAGCACGGTCTGGAGTTGAGTCGTCCCGGACCGCTGCACTTTTCACCACACTGGAAACTACAGCGTGAGGAAAAGGAAAAATTAGTCTGATCTCTTGTCTTTAAAGTCCACCATGTTTTTGTTTTTTTTAATACATTACATTTAGCTCTACACCTTGCCTTTATTTTATTATTCAAGGCTTCATGAATAGTTCCTGTCCTCCCGACACACAACCCACCCGACATACCCCACCCCAACCTCTAAGTAGCTTCACCTGGCTTCTCCTCCATTTTCCTAGCTAATCAAGGCAACTAGCTACATCTGGCTTCTCTTGTGGGCTGGTCCATTGCCGCTAATGATCTGTATAGCGCCAACCCCTCAATTAATGGTATTGGTACCTTAGGTTTACATTTGTTAGCTAAACGACTAGCTAATGTTAGCAAAAATCAGGCTAACTAGCTTGTGTTAGCTAATGGAGGAAATTTTTCCTTAACACAGTCGCCTCAGTGCTTGCTCTTGGTTGGCTTAACTCTGTTATGATCTGGCCCTACAGAACTGAATTGAATTGTTTTATGTAGCAAGCTAGTTAGCTAGCATTTAGCTAACATTTGCTAATTTAAGATGTTAATATATGCGTTGCTTTTTTTCCGCCTTCACAATGGCGTTTAACCATCTTCAAAAATTTTCAACATAGACAAACCTAGCACATAGCATAAGCTTGCTCAACTGTCATTGGAGCACAGAGTGAAAAGGGGCGGGACTTCATGAAATTGTATTTCAGTCTGTGCATTCACTCAAATTTATAAATGTGCGCAGTGCACCAACCTTTAAATTTGGATTAGTACATGAAAATATGTCATCAAAAAACTTGAGCAGTTAGCATAAAGAGTTGGAGAAGCAGAGAATTGATGATATAGTGGACCATGGAAACCTGTATGTATTGATGGAATAGACCCCAAACCTATATGCAAATGCACCAGATTATGGTATTTACAGAAATCATAGCCTCCCACTTATAAATTTAGCCAGTGTTTGATGTCTGTGCCAACAAGAACTTAGAAACTGTGTTATACAAGGTACTGTTTAGGCTTATAGTTAGAAATAATGTTACAGAATACAGGAATTGAGCCACACAAGATTATTATTACAGGAGGATCTCTGTTGTCACCAAAATATGGAAGGCTGCATGGGCCATAACTGTCCTATTAATTATCAATGTGACACATTTAAACAGGACAGAAATAATTGTAACCATAATCTTTCCTAAATACAATAAACTGTACTGTTTTGCAACATCTACCAAATTTCACTTTACCCACAGTTCAGATTTCTGTTGCT
>JAJHUR010114707.1:0-14113 GCA_027495735.1 Lutjanus campechanus | reverse complement strand
TGCTCAATGGTGAGGACTGAGTCAAGGTCATGAGAAAGAAAAAATAAATGTAAAGTGCTGTGTGCTGAGGTAATAGGTTAACTTCAAAAAGTGGCTGTCCTTACTGATTAAGATAATTATTTTCTATAGATGTTTTTAGAGGTTTTTCTTTGTACAGGGGACTCTGCACCTTTGTCCTAATGGCAGCAGCTGGAAGTGGTGATTTAAGGGATGTTTGTGGTCTACGTTTGGTATCGTAATAAATGCACTCAAGTGGGATACAGAAGAATAAAAAACACCACACAGCTGTATAAGGCAAGCTGTATATCAGCATACAGTTGATAATACACTGAGTAAGCACTTATTTAATTCGACCAATTCAGACTGTGTAATGGTGGTCAGTGTACTGAATCTCTGTGAAGAAAGATAAGCTTGAGAAAGGACGACTATCTGATTTCACTCTGTTCGTCCTGTCCAGCTGGCTACAGCAGCCTAATGGCGTTAATCCAACTTTTTCCCCTGTTGTCTCTCTTTCAGAAAGACATGTGCAATAGCAAATGTCATTCACATTTTCGTCTGGTATATGAACCAGTGATTGAGCAAAATTTTTGTGCCCCTCTGTGCCTTTAATATTTTCATTCGTTAGAAGCAGTGTTGGGCAAGAGGAAGTGTAATAAGTTACTTTTTACTTATTACACCATACAAGTACCAGTATTACTTTATTCATTACTTGGTACCAAAAGTAATTAGATACATTAGTCATTTATTACTATACTTTTGTACCTTGTTGGCTGCCTTGTTGTGCTCCAAAGTTGACCTGCTGATCCAGCAAACTGTTAAGACCCAGACAGCTTTTGTTGTTAGCTGTCCAGATGTCGGCTGTGGTGGTAACAAAAGTCTACTCAGGACAAAAAAACAAATCACATAATGCAGTAATGCAGAATTACTTGGATTAGTAACTGTGATATAAGGATTTGAGGATTCAAGGTAATCTATTATCATTATCCAACACAGGGTTGTAAAATGAAATTAGAGCTGTAGTTCCTTCACAGTGCACACAAACTGCAACATATATACAGACAATTAATTAAATTCAGAACAGAATAGGGTAAAAATATAAAACAAAATTAATACATATATACAAATATTGATACAAATATACACACACATATCAGAATCTGAATCAGAAATATGTACGTATCCAGGAAATAATTCTAGAGTTCATGTTTTGAATTTGTGTGAGGTTGGATGTAAACAGCAGTATAATTTCTGCTTTGAAAATTGTAAGTGCTTACACTACTGAGTAATGTGTTAATGCCCAACACTGGTTTTAAGTTATATCATGGCTACTTCAGGCACAATCTGTATGTCTCTGATTCCTGTGCCAGACTTCAGAGTAACCCTTTAATTTTTATTAAAATAAAGTCCACCTCAGTGCTCTGTAGCCTAACTCTGTTTTCTTTTCTCCATGTCAGCTGGTTACATCAGTGACTACATCAGCCCTGTTGTGTATGATGGTGAAAGTGACAGTGGGATCAAGGTGCCCTCCCCTGACCCCCTCTTCGATGGGATCCACAGTGACTACGGGGCCCCTGACTCAGAGTCCCCTGACAGTCCCGGCTCAGAAATCACTGATGGTTACATCAACGGAGATGCCGCGGTGAGCGAGGGTTACACGGTCGATGCCTTCTTCATCACCGATGGCCGCTCGAGGAGGAAAGCCCTGAGCAGCCCTAGGAACATCCAGAGGCACACCTGCAACGAATGCGGCAAAACCTACGCCACGTCTTCCAACCTGAGCCGGCACAAACAGACACACCGCTCGCTGGACAGCAAGCTGGCAAAGAAATGTCCCACCTGCGGGAAGGTGTACGTGTCCATGCCCGCCATGGCCATGCACCTGCTCACTCACGACCTCAAGCACAAGTGTGACGTGTGTGGGAAAGCGTTCAGTCGACCTTGGCTTTTGCAGGGCCACATGCGCTCCCACACGGGTGAGAAGCCGTTCGGATGCGCCCACTGCGGCAAGGCCTTCGCTGACCGCTCGAACCTGCGCGCTCACATGCAGACCCACTCGGCCTTCAAACACTTCAAGTGCAAACGCTGCAACAAGACCTTCGCGCTCAAGAGTTACCTGAACAAGCACTACGAGTCTGCCTGCTTCAAAGGCCCCTTCTCTCCTCTAGGCCCCCTAGATGCATGACCCCCTGCATAGATGAAACAACAGACTAAACTGCAGACAAAAATTACCATTATCCTTACAAACTCAACTGCAGACACAAACAATCTATTTTTGGTCAGAATATGACCTTGCTTTCCCTCCTCCCCCTTCTCTCACTCTACCCCCACCACCTTGCTTCCCCCTTGGAACCTGTTCATGATGATGACGATGATGAAGATAGCACAATTTTTTCTCCTTGAGATTTGCCCACTTAAGGATTTAACTGATCTACGCATGCACTTCCTCAAAAACTCCTCTTCCTCTGTCTGTTCCGGATAGAGACAATAATAATACTAACATGGCTTCCTTCTGGCATCTAGATACAGTATGGCACCATATATTTTGGGACACTGATGGTGATGAGGATGACGATGAAGACGATAGTAAGCCTATAGCTACTGAGTTCCTCCCTGCACTGAAACGCAGTGAAAGAGTTTCTCCTTCTGATTTTGTTTTTTGGGGGAATAATAGTAATAATAATAGTAATAATAATGATAATAATAATGTTCTGCTGCACCAAGTGACCATATTCTCTCCACTACTGAGGTAAAGATACTATTTATTTATTTATCTATTTATTTATTTGTTTGTTTATTTATTTATTTGAACATTTTTCTTATTTGTCGTATATTTATACTTGATTTGATATCAATGAAATGTTACCGTTAACTTATTTGTTGCACTTTAATTTCTGTATATGTATGTAGGATATTTGCCAACCTCTTTCTATCACTACAGGCCAAAGCATATGTCACTTTTTTTAGTACTATTTTTTCCTATTACGTTGTTTACCTTTTTTCTTATTAACGTTTTTGCATGCAAAAAAAAAAACAAAAAACAAATAATGAAATCTATGCCAACATCATAAAAAGCTTATGATTTTTTGCCAAAATCCTATAGATAGAACCTGAGGGCAATATTTTTCTCTTGGAGCCTCCGTAGGACTCTTTAAAAGCAATAATCACCTAATGCATGGTATTTTATGATGAAGTTATGAAGTATTACCTACTACTGTATAGCAGTTTAAAAATCAGGTATGTTTTACTTCACCTATAGTCATAAACAGAAAAATACTAATATTACAGACATCAGGGAACATGCCAATGTAGTGTTAGAGTAACAAAAATAAAAGTCCTGTCTTTCCTCTCTTGTTATGCACTGCCTGCCTCTTAGTGAGTAGAACTAATGTAGGATGTAGGCTAGAGAGGCTGGGATCAGCTGCCTGCTGGGTGTGAGGCCTATTGTAGGATAACTATAACCCTAACAGACCTGTGCTAGGCTAACTCGAGCATGAAATAAGCCTGCTAACATTAATCAGGAGAGGCCTTGTTTTGAATTAGGCCTTCAAACATTTTACTCAGATTGGATCCTTGGCCATTCATCAGAGTTCAATAGTTTAGTAAAGGTTCTGGGATGTTAAAATTGCACTTAAAGGAGTAATCTGTAACATATTTAGTGTGATAAATCAACAAATGACTATGATATGTCATCAGAGATTAAGGGAACATGCACAAGTTTAAATACTTGCCTCTCTGGCAACAACGCTACAGCTGCAGTATCCTATGAAATTTTTATTCTGGTCTTTAACTGCCCGTTTCATATTAATTAGAGTTCAAGTTAATGCTGAATGTTCGCTGAATGGGTTAGTGTATATTTATGAGTCACAAAAACATTGTTAATAATCTTTCAGAAGGAGAAGATTGAGAGAAGAGAGGAGCATTCCTGCAGCCTACCTGACCCTCCTCAACTCTGGGGAGGAGGGGGCGGGGGTAAACAACTCACTTCAACCACATATTGTATATTAAATAGGATTTCAACCTATTTAATTTACCATCTATGGCTCCAACGCACTATTTGGACTGCAGTACTCATTTTTGGATGCATGATTGTTACATTTTGCTCCTTTAAGTGTGTTGAAAACATCTTTCCTGTGTTATGCAGCAAAATAATGCAACCACAGACCATTAACAGACCTTTTAATAACGATAACAAACCATTCTTATCTAATACAGCAATCTGACTGGGGAATTTTAGAATGACATGTGCACCAACCCCAAATGATACTTAGCAGCTCTCAGTAGACTTTCAATAAAAAACCAAGTCAAAGTTTGGTGCATTGTTGAAGTTGGGCCGAGGTCAGCTTTGAATGTAATGCATTATTCAACCACTCTTTCAGTGCACTTCCAAACCATAAAGCGTGCATTCTTAAACCACAGAAAAAGCATGCACTTTAGCTGGATGCTCCGATTGCAGCTTAACTTTTACAGTCCAGAAGATACATTAGACCGAGTCCTGATTATTCTGCAGTAGGCCCCATTTAACCCTACTGGGCCGAGCATAGGCTAACTCTATGAGTGATATACCTACACGACAGGCTAACTCTAATCAGTCCCAACCCGTAGATGGTTTAACCTTTGACCTAGGTGGCCAATACCAGTGTTGCTGAACCCAGTTCTCTGCAGCTCAGAAACCTTTTCTACAGATTCATGGAGCCTCCTGAGAGACAGACTGAGGACACACAGATCTGCACTCAAAACATAAAGTGTTTGTTTATATGCCATACGTTCTCATTGTAACCTTGCGTAGACACACAGGTGCACAAGTGCATGCCCACACATGTGAGCACACAGCACCTGCTGAGACACAAACAGAGAATATGTCTACAGGTCAAGCTTGCAGCAGCTTAAAAGAGATTGGTTTAATATTCAGATGTGAATCTCTGACAAAGGAAATTTTGATAATTGCAGCGTTTCCTCAGGCATGAGAGATGGGGTTGACTGATATCCATCATCATTTAGGGTTATAGGGACAAAAGGAGAGCCTGCATTGATACAAGGACCCATTACCTAGATTCACTCACATCTCAGAGATAAAGATATAGGACCTGTTTGACATCAAAGCCTGTCAAAGCAGTCAGATCTGACGATGCTCTGAAGTCAAAAAGTCAACATTTTGTAGGAGACGATACAATCTTTAAGTCTTTTACAAAGAAGTTTTTTTTTGTTTGTTTTTTTGGTAAAAATGTAGCTCCCAAGTCAATAAGAAAGAGGCAAGAAAGAAGGTTTTGTTGTGAGTGGAGCAATCAGAATGTGAGTCAGCAAATTGCAGGTCTTATCTCTCTCCCTGATGTGTGAACTAGATTTGAGCTGCAATTATTTGAATTGTATTAGACGATTAGTCATACAGCGCCAACTTCTTAGGGCTTAATTTTTTTTCTTTGTCTCTTTTTATCAGTGATTTTAAAACCTTGGCCAGAATACTCACAACAACCATACATACAAAGTAGGTAATAACATTAAATTAGGTGCTCGAACACAAGGACTACACAAATACAAATTAAAAGCACAAGTATGGCAAAGAGACCATATATGCAAAGAAAATAAAAGCATTACCTTCATATTTCTTGATTCAGCTTGGAGACATTAAACCCTGATAGAGATAAAAATAACAACATGTTATTATTTTAACCACTGACCGATCTGAAATGTTATTCCTGAATGAGACTGAAAATTGTAATAACACAGTTTTTATAGAAGCAACAGATCAAAGAGTGAGGTACAAAAGTTGCTCCACTTGTTTACGTATCGCAAATTGTATCAGTCTGTATTAAAACTCTTTGCATCTTTACACTGCAGTCTAAAAGTATTATGGGTATCTGGCTAAAGTTGCTGTTGTGTGGCCGTTTGGTCGTTTTTGGGCAGAAAAAGCTGAATGTGTGCATCTGATGTGTCTGTCTCTGGGTGAGCTCCAGGTCTGTTCTCTCTAAGCACTTCCATTCTAGTCATCTCCACCTTAAAGAAAGTAGCACAATGAAACTAACTAGAATTCAGGTAGAGAAGAATTAAAAACCTTGTACTAGCTTGACCTCTCTTCTTTTTTTGTATTTCCAAGTAAAGAATGACGATAACCTAAATAATCATTTATTGCAAGAGGGTTTGTAAAGAATCCTTTGGATTGAGACATTTTTACTGCTGTATAGCGATATCTGACACACCTTATCTCAGGAGATTTGGCTCTCTGCTGCAGAGAGAGGATCTCCTGGGTGTTTTTTGAGCCAGAATTCAGACAATGTAAGCACAATGAACACAAAGCATTTTGTGGCACTTCATAATAAAGAATAATCTTAACCAACCAAGGCAGTTTGTTGTAGTTTTGTGTCTCTTCTTAGTTCTGTCAATGTTATCGACATAGAAAATAGGAACAGTATTGGGCTGGAGCTGCTATGCTGCCTTTGAGTGGTGAATAAAAAAGGTTTGTTTCATTCCTTTGAAACTCCTTTGACCCTGACAATTTCCCCTTTGTTTAAGTAGCTTTCAAAGCAATTCAGACAGTAGTAAAGTAAGTTTACCTTTAAGTCAGAAGAGTGTTAAGTTGATTTACATAGAAGAATAATCAACTCTGGAGTCTACAGCCCATACTTTCTATTAGCTTTGTCAATATTGTATGTTTAAAGAGGGACTGGGCTAACACTGGTGCGCAGTGTGCTCATTAGCACTCTTTAAGCTGGAAGCTATCTGCCAGTAATGGGCTGCCTGGATGGCTAAATACAGCAGTTTGTTAATTCCATATTTGGACAGTTAGCAGTGGTTAAGTAGGGTATCATTTAAAGCCCCTGAAAACTTTGTTTCACATCTTAAGCATCTTCTCTATAACCTTAATTATGAAACAATGCAATTGAAAAAACTCATTAGGTGTTATGAGTTTTAAACTGATCAGATCTAATTATCAGCTAACTGGTAATAAGAGAAAACATGATGCCCTCAATCAAATTTTGATCCCACATTGTCCTGATTGGTGCTCAGAACTATAAGACATCGCTTTTTCCAACTGAGCACAACACACATCAGACCAGTGAGGAGAGCACAGACAGAAATACTGTGTGTCCTTTTAGGACTACATCACTCACATAAAAAAGTTGATTGAGAACATTGGTGGATTTCAGTACCTTAAAGGTCACATCTGGTCTTAGGCATAGATCCTGGGGGAAGGGACAGTGTCCCCTCCGATAAATTATTTCAACATTAATTGTGCAATTGAAACTAGAAAGTTAATAGAAGCATACTAAGAAGCTAAGTGGTATGAGCTGCATGTCACTTTCGTCTAGTGAAAACAAAAGCTATAAAAGTGCCGGACCACTGAATGCGTGTAGTGCACATCTGTGGCAAACACTTCATCAAAGGTTAGTTGATGATGTTAAAGAGTAAATGACATGTGTGCAGACTGAGCCTGTAGATCGAAGTGAATCAGTCTTAGTGATGATGTAACAAAATTTTTTACTGTGAAAAAATACGGCTTTAGCAGTTTGGTTTAACAGTCTGTCCACTTGAAAGACTACCGAGAGCAGAGGATACTTTAACGTAAATAATTCATAGAAATTGTAAAAGTTAAAAAATGTAATGAGCACAAACTGCAATGAAAATAGAGACAGCAGCTCTGCTCTGCTTCCCCAACAAGAGGTCACATGTTCATGTGCTTGAGAAAGCAGTTAATTTTATATTAACTATTTATTTACAACTAGCACTAACATGAAACAGAAGAAGTGTTTCTCTGTGGTGCTCTACTTCAGGATTGCCTCTCTTATTTTAATTGGAAGAAGAAAATCTACTTATTTATTAGGTTATTCGTTACAAATTCAAAGAACAATAGGCCCATGCCATCACTGCTGCTCAATACAAAGACTAAGAATATAGTTTATTATATAACGTATACATACTATACACTACACAAATTATGATGGACAGAGAAATATTGAAATTAGGATTGTTCATTACTGTATTCTTCATGTTCAGCGTTCACCACATAGGGTGACATAAGGCCTTGCTCTTTGCAAAAGTTGTCAAGTGTGAAGAACTGCAGGAACTTAATGTAATCCTACTGTTACAGAACCATAGAAACTGAAATACACTGAAGGAGAGAAATTTAACACTTGCTGGACTGAATTTCATTTCTCTTCTTCCCACCAGTTACAGAAATTAAGAAATGGAAACACATGGGCCCTGATAATGTTCCTGTGTTTTGGCAGAGGGTCATATTGCTGTTGTGATCGTACTCAACCGTACCACAGGTGCTCTATGGGGCTGAAGTCATGTGGGCTTTCTGTGACATTGCAGACATTAGCATGGGAAGCTGACCAACTGACCTTTATCTTGCAGTGACTTTGAATGCAAGGTGACTTGGTTAGGCATCATTTCAGCTTGACCTCACCACCACCACAACTTTTAGTGTGATTGTCAATTTGGAGAAGCTGCCTTACTGCAGAAGCTTTATTGCTAATTATTGAGCTTACAGGGATAGTTTGGATTATTTGAAGTGGGGTTGTACGCACGAGGTAGATATCCATAGTCAGTGTATTATAATACATGGTGACTGGCATGCCCCTCATATGGAAAAGAAGCAGTAGTCCTGCTATAGAAAGCTAAGCAATGCACTGCTGTGGACAGGACCAGCAGCAAAACGTATTTCAGCCACCAAAAACAAGACCGACCTAAAAGATTATTTTCAGTAGAAGTGTATACTGTAGTTAGAATATTTTCATCCCTTTACTGTGCCATCAGGCAGCCTTTCCCAACAGGAAACCACTACTATACAATCCGAATATCACTCTCCAAACCAACCAGACTCCTTTGGCAAAATCAGTAATTTTATATCACAGAACATGGGAGTTGCTGATCTACCAGTGTGCTTGTCTGTTAGTTTGTTCGTGTTAGTGTGAGACTTTTGTGTTTTTGTGTTTTAAGGTTAGTTTGGATTCACCGCAGTCACACAATAAGACAAACAAACTAACAGATCGAGGCAGCAGTAAATCAGCAACTCTCATGTTTTATGAGTTAAAATGACTGTTTTTGTCAATGGAGTCTGGTTGAATGAAGGAGAGCCATATTTGGCTCATATAACAGTAGTTTTCTGTTGGAAAAAGGCTGTCTGACTGCAAAGTAAAGCACTGAAAGTATTCTAAATATAGCGTACACTTAAACTGATATTGATTGTTGAAGTGGCTAAAATATGTTTTGCTGCAGACCCTGTCCACAGCAGTACATTGCTTAGCTTAGAGGTTCAGACTTTTCTCTTTTTCTCCAAACTGAGGGCTTCCGACTGCCGTCTACAATAGGTTACACACCGACTAACGATAAGTACCTCATACACTTCCACTTAAAAAAAAAAACTATCCCTTTAAGACAACTCTGAAAAAATACACCTCTTAAATGTAATCTTTTTCCTTTTTCTCTTTCTTTTAATTTTGTCATTGGGCCAACGTTTAGTGACATCATTCACATGTAGTATATGAGATTATTCTGACATTAGTTTGTATGATCACCTGTTACATCATATCATGCAGTGAGTAGCCAGTCCTCTAGTGAAGTTCCAGTCCAACTGCTGTTAGCTCCTAGTGAGCACAGGCAGTCAAAATCTATTGTTGCTATGCCAACACTTGTGGTATCCAAGGCAATAAACTATCTACAGTATCTATAGTAGTAAACTATCTGAGCTGCCTCAACAAAGACACAATGCAGCACTCTGCAGCTTTATGAAGTACAGTATATTTCTCGACCCTAACCAGAAAATTGGTTTCACAGCAGTTGCAAAAAGACAGAGAAGTGACTGCCCACGTCTATGAATCACCTTCTCCTGCCTCCCTCCTGTCGTCAACCTTCTCCTCATCTTTCTGTGTTCCCTCTCATCTTTTTACCTCTCCTCCTCACATCTGGTTTTCCCTTCCTCTCCCCTCCTGTCTCCTCTCATCTCCTCTCTTTTCTCTTCCTCCCTACACCTCCATCACCTCCCATCTCTCTTCCTTCCTCCTGCGTGCTCTCCTCCACCCCTCTGCCTCCATCCACCTCTTCTTTCTCTCTCCTGCCAAGTCAAACCAGGCCATCAGGCCTTTGAGGACCTGAAAGTCATTTAACTCCTGGTAGATAATAAGTCTTAGAATATAGCTCCTCTCAGATAATAAGCTTTATCACTTGATTGCTCTGTACGCTCCCTACTGTCTTTGGATTCATGTCCAGGGACCTACTCAAGCGAATCACACTATTTCCTTCCTGGCAAGTCAAATTAACACTGTGTGCATGTGTGTGTGTGTGTGTGTGTGTGTGTGTGTGTGTGTGTGTGTGTGTATGAACGACTACTCATTACAGGGAATGAGGGACTGCTGAAGGTGCAAAATAAAATAAACAGCAAAGGTTAGTTAGTAATAGCGAACATGTCGGACTGATGAAACTAGTTCAACAGTTAAAGTTTAATTGTCCACAACTGTGACATTAACCTCTTTACTTAACCATCATGCTGACTTTAATTTTGATCAGCTTTGATAGTCCCATAGAAACATCTGTCTCTTCACCTGTCCTCTGCTCTTTTATTTTGACCTCCTCTCTCCTCTGCTCCACCTCCTCTTCCTGCTCTCATAATGTCTTTGTTCTCCCCTCACCACTGACCTACTATCTTAACTAAAACCTCTGCATTATGAGCTATAACCTTCAGCTTCTACCTGTTGATTCACAGTACAATGAAATGATGAAGTCAGCAAGAATTAAAAAAAAACAACAAGAAGAATTTAAATAAATTGATAAAATTATGTCTCTATCATAACAAAGTGAGATTTTTAAAACTCTTTTAAGGTGAGGTCATTTGGCTGATTGTCAACGTGATTAAAAGGACAACTTCAGTATTTTTCAACCTGGATCATAATGACTAATGGGGACAACATTTTTTTAAACTGGTGCAGTACTGAGGGAGGGTTTCTGCCATTGACAGGCTCAGACTGTTATTCTAAGTGTCAGACAATATTATACATACAGTAAAGGAATGCTACAGACGCCTTTTGTCAGAGTAAGATGCACTTTGTTTAACCAGAAACAGCTGTTTTATTGCTCTTGCCAAACTAACCAAACTCCTTTTGCAAAACTGTAATGTTAACATCCTCATCATCATCTTCATGATGGTTTGGTTGAAATAAACACTATATTCACCAAAGCAAATGAAAAAATCTGACATCTCGGATGTTCAATGTCCAATATTTTCACATCTAACACTGTGAATCAAGGGTTTATTTCAACCTAACAAGAGTTGGTGATTGAAGAGACAGCTAAAAGACAAACCAAGACATTTTTGGTGAGTTTGGTGTCTCTCTGTTGAGTGTGAATGTACAGTTAATGACGATGTAAGATTACAGTTTTGCAAAGGCAGTCTGGTTGGTGAGATCAATACAACATCAGTATCTGGTTAAACAAATCATATCTTACTCTTTGAAAAAAGGTCTATCTCCATAATGTTGTCAGAAATGTTGAATAGCAATCTGAGTCTGTCAATGGCACTTTTAGAGGAAGTACTATGACGATGCACAGTTGCCTGGAGGGATTAAGTTGTGGCTTAGTCTCGCTTCTGATAGCTGCAGTGCTCTCCCTCAGTACTAGACCAATTTAAAAAATTCTTGTCTCCATTAGGCACTTAGAGACAAAAACATGGGAAAATAGGGTTCAGGTTGAAAAATGCCAAAGTTACTCTTCAATTTGCTGAGTTTGTTTCAGACTCAGGAGAAAGAAAACCTTTTGAGACCTGAGAAAAGATCCAGATGACGATGTGAAGACTGCAGGAGAAGAAATAAGGAGTTAAAAGATCTGTGACGTTTGTAACTGTAAACATGCTGCTGCAAGTAAAATCTTTTTTTGGAGGTTTTGCTGACTCATGCAGGTGTAAAAAAAATTATAGGGGAATTGAACTGAGACATAATGTAAATAAACACTTACAGTATAAGTGCCTCTATGATAAAATTGATCCAATTTTGAAAATTCTCCTGAGTTAAACTAGGCTAAGCTGGTGGTTCCCAGTGACACAAGCTTTCACATCAGGTGTCAGAGACATTTAACAATGACTGTTGGTGTTGTCATGGCTAATGATAATGACCTCAGATTTGTCTGTGATCAGCTGTGGGAAATGTTTTGCAGGTTGAGAAAGCAGAAATCATAATGATCACATCACTCATCCTGCATTCCCTCTCCTGTCGTTGTGTCTCCTCTCATTCATGTCACTCCCCCTCCACCAACCTCTGTAATATTAGGCAGAGCAGTAATCAGTCCAGCTTCCTCTGGGTTCTGTGATGTCATCTGTCAAAGCAGGCATCATTATGTGCTTTATGAACTAAGTCATGCCATGCTGTGCTGGGATAGCACATATCAATCTAGACAATGCTTTAAAATTGAAATTTGATCATCCTTTTTGTCTGCTACAGCTTACATATCTCGTCCTGTGTCCACCTTTGTTTTACATCAATTCACTGTCTACATAGGTGGAGACCTTATTTCTGTGCAGCCAATCAAATCTTGCATAAAGTAGTGATGTCATCATTCTATCATAGGCAGAGCAGATGGTCACACTGACTAACAGTAAGACAGGAGCCTGCTGCACAACACAAGAGCCACAGACCTTCACTAATAAGCCACATTAGTATCTAAGTATCCCTCTTATCTAACATATTAACATGAACACGTCTTGTCCTGCAACTCAGCTTGTTGAACGAATGAGTGACTAAACATTCACTGATGAAATTTGCACTGCTAGCATCAGTTTGCGGGCTAGCTAATTAGGTGCCCCATTGCAGGACATTAAACAGCATGTTAACATACCTTCAAAAGTTAAGAGACTGATGTGGACCTTCAACAACACATTATCTGCCCATGACATTCAGGCTGCCAATAACACCCCACCCCCATATGGCTGACTGTTTCTAAATATAGTGCATTTCCTAAATATGTAGACTGCCCTCTACTGGTTGAAACCTGGCTACTGCAACTGAATTTTGCTATTGGCTGATCTAGAGGCAGGTGACGTATAAGGTGGGAGCTTTCGTCACCTCCCCCCCACTGAGTGGGAGTCTGTGAAACAGCGCTCATTTTCAAATATATGCTGATCAAGACTTGCTTTCCACAGGAGTACACTGTTTTTTGCTAATCCTCTACTCAATTTTGGCACTGTTGATGGCCAGAGAAGCACCGCCGAAATACATCCTGTCCCTCGAATTATGTTTCCATGATGAACAGTAGGACTACTTAGTTTTAAGTTGGATACAACAGGCAGATTCAGCGGTGTCTTCTTGAATATCCAACTTAAAACTAAAGTCACCGCGGTGCCTACGGCTCTGTAGCTGCAGACACACACAAACATCGAGGGGCTTCGCTCTCAGCCTCTCTGAACTCTAACAGTTAACTCAGCTATAATAAAGGTAACCTACCACACAGAAACTTTTACAAAATGCATTAATGTGCTTTACAGTGACTGTCAAAGCTCCAGTGGATTCTATGTTTCCAGTATGAACATGGAGAGTCTAATAGCAGCTGCTCATGTTTAGTTACAGTAGCTCCAACAACCAGCTATTTCGTCTTACATACTACATAGCCACAAGGCCACGCCCCCCACAGTGGTTGTCATACTCACCCGCCCTGCCCACCTCTTCAGTCCCTTGCCACTTTTTGGCATTTCACAAAATTATGCAGTGGGTGAAGTTAGGCTCAGACCTGGGGGGTGAAGTTACACTTTAAAGTCCAAATTAAATCACATTTAGTCATCCCTGACTGCAGTCAAATATTATGTCAACATGTTTCTTAAATAATGAAATAAGTTTCGATTTGATCTTTGTCAAACCAACACATTGAAAATTAGATTTTTACATTACCACATTACAGTTTCTTGTACCAAAACACATAAGAATTCACTGAATCATATTATGATATATTTATAATAATAATGAATCACATGAAAATGTGAAAACAAGGTGACAATCTGTTAGGTGTTGCTCATGACAACGAACCTACAGAAAATTATCATCTGAATCTGTAACTCCTTCAGCTTTATGCAGCTTTATAGTGAGTTTCAGCTCATTGTTTAACTGTCTGCACCACAACTTGACTGTTTTGGTTCACT
>JAJHUR010114706.1:0-11861 GCA_027495735.1 Lutjanus campechanus | reverse complement strand
CTTTAAGGGGGAGAGGAATCAAAAGGGGGAGGTGGATGTTTGGGGCGCAAGGAGTAGGTGGGGGCGGAGGTGGGGGGTGGGGGGGGTGAGGGATAATTGAGAGGTCAGTGCGGTGGAGGCGTCCAGGAAACACAAGAGAGGAGGAGGAGGAGGAGGAGGAGGAGGAGGAGGGGAAACTACAGTAAGTGTCCAGCAGACCTGTCTCCGTCTCCTCCTCCTGTGTCACAACACTGTGTGTGTGTGTGTGTGTGTGTGTGTGTGTGTGAGTGTACTTGCAGGGTTAGGTAATTGGCTCTGAGGCTTGATGTTAACACCTTAACAGGCCCTCAGACAGTAGGTAAGGAGCTGATCATATCACAACCCTCTGTTTCTCCCTTCTTCTCACTCTTTACTCCTCCGTCTCCCCTCCTCTCCTACATCCCCCTCTCCCTCCCTCCCTCCTTCCCTCCCCTCTGCAGTCTCCAGTGCTCAGGTGTGATCTCATAAGCGCTGCCTGGCGATCGATGCCGCCAGTGGCAGGGGGTTCAATAGCCCTGAATTACGGCTTCATTTCTCCCCCCCTCCCTCCCTCACACAGATGAGAGCTGACCCCCCCCATCACCACCACACACACACACACACACACACACACACACACACACACACAAACACCCCCACTGACTACTCACAATCCAGATCAATACCTTACAATCTAATTTTTATCCATTTTTCCATAAACCCCGAGATTGCGTTTATTTGCAGAATCCGACAAGCTAAATAAAGCATCGCTTGAACATGTCAGGGAGACTAATGCATGGCTGGAAATTCATACACAGAAAACAGATGAGTAGAGCTTTTTGCTCCTAAAGGAAGGGAGAGGCTGAGGCTGGGAGAGGAGGAGGAAGGAGGGGGGGGGACGGTAAGAGATTCTACAAATCAATGGAGGTGTGGATGCTACTACAACCTAAGCTCTAATTATGTGTTGCAAAAAGTGCGCGTCGACAGTTAACAATACCTGACAGCACGGATCCTCGCTGGGAAAAAAAAAATGCAAATTCTGGAGGAAAATCTGGAGGAAAAGTGCGAGCTTGAATTAAGATATAAGGAAAACATAAGAAATCATTCCTCCCCGTGAATGCTGCTCATTTCAGCGGGGTATAAAATAATCTACGTTCGAGATTCATTTACATCATCATCATGGACCAGATGCTCCTGTAATAAGAGCGGAGCATGCTAAAGAGGGAAAGACAAGCCACATGGTGCAGAAAATTAATCTCAATCTCAAATAGAGGTGTGAATTTCCTCACTGTTAAGACTGCGCGCAGTAAACGTGAGCGTGTGTGTGCAGCTATCTCAGCTGGCCCTGTCTCCAGCTGGAGACCAGCCGTTTTAATCAACAGCAGGCCTCCACCCAAGCTCAATAAAAGACAGCATTCACAAATAGGAGCAGGACGAGTAATTGACCAGCTCGTGTGGTTGCACCCCACTTTTATTGCCAGACGACTACGCGCTGCATGTGTGTGTCTGTGATGTGTGCATGCAGGTGTATCACGTGTGCATACGAATGTAGAATATATGTGTATCTGTAAAAATAGGCAATCGATTTTCTCGCTGATTCTCTTGCAAATTGCGCCAACATCATGATGTCAACACAATCATCATCAGATGTATTACTGAACTTAAGTAGTCACACACCACACTGAGCAGAACAATCTTCCCCAGTGTGTGCGAACAGCTTTGCTGCTGTGGGGTCTGTCTCATTAAGACAATAACAAAAGACGTAGTTTGGTGACACCATAGGGGTGTGTTGACTTTTTTTCCCCTGTACTGACGCCTATGTCATTGTTAGACTCTTGAGTTCCCACCTGCAAAGAGCTACCAGCCTCTCTTAAAGGAAGGTGGCCTTGTGGGTAACCTGAACCCTAATATGTGGAGTACAGACGGTTTGTTATGAGGAGTGAGTCTCTCCCAGTGCCAGCATCTTGTCGCAGTCACAGAAAAGTGCTTGTGGAGTTCAGTCACTTCAGTCTAACGCACCGTGGCTAGATAAATGTCACTGAAAGGCCGTGTATTGCCTTGACTGTCACATAAGAGAAATAAGAACTCCCTGTCCGAGCAATGTTACTACACGTGAACACTTAAAAGTGTTGTTCTTTTTCTTTCGGACACATGCCAGATGTGCACAAGTAGGCGAGGGTGAAAAGGAAGAAAAATACTGGGAGAATTGCAGATCCTGCTTTTGATCTCCATCATTGAAACTGAGAGCTCATTTTGATCGATCGTTTGATTTAGAATTGTCACACCCTACTCATGAAGTAATGCGGGATCATTGGAGTTGATTCCATCAGCGTCCACCACTGCCAATGAACATCTATCTATGTCAACAGAGATTAAGGAAACATGTTAAACTGCAAAAAAACAAACAGTTTCTCTCACAATAATGCTACAGCCAGCATGTTCTCCATTGACGTTATCGTTCCAGCCTGGAACGTCTGTTTTTGTTTGGCCATTTCACATTTATTACAGTTATGATTAATGTTGAATCTTCGCCGAATGAGTAAGAGTCTGTTTGAGTCATAAGAAATCATTAATAATCTTTTAGAAGGAGTGAACGGTTAAAATGAACCATGTGTTGATGGCGAGCACAGTGTAGGCAGTCACTGAACTCCACCTCCAGAGTGTGTGTTTTCAGCACAGTGGGCGTTTGTTTTCATGATAACAAGCTTAGCTTCACACTGACGGCCACCTGATCAACTTGCAGCATTGCTCTTCGTTGCTTGACAGTGTCATAATATAATGTTGTGCTCATCTTGCACTCATGTAGATTTTGTGTCCCTGCAGCCTGCAGGCAGCCTGCTTGAGCTTCAGTCTGGGGAGGAGGGGGTGGAGGGAAACAACTTGCTTCAACTATTGATCGGATGATAAATAGGGATTCGACTCATTAAAAATATACAGTCTGTGGCTTCAACTCACTATTTGGACTGCAGTATTCACTTTTGAACGCTATGCTCTTACACATTGCTCCTTTAACTTACATATTATAGCTTTAATTAGGGCTAAAATATATTAAAACTTTACAAAGCATGTTCATGGTTGCAGCACTTGTAGTGGCTTCTATGCTTCACTCCAGTGTCTGTAGTGTGTAAAATGACAGACAACTGACAGCCCTTCCCTCCACTCCTAAAACTAATTTGGAGCACAGAGGCAGGCGGAGACGGAGGGAAAATGTCAGCAGCATCCCGGCTGGTTTAAATTCTGTTCTTGACTTTTGTCTTTTCCCTTCACTGTTGGCTGCAACTGAGTGATGTTTCCTACACACCTAATCTGCACTCAGCGCTGAAAAACTACCCCTAATGTTTGTGCGTGCGTGTGCGCGGATGCGCGTCGGTGCGCGCGGTGCCGGCCTTAATGTGAGCCAGCAGAGCCTTTTAATATCAGCAGAAGCTGTAGCGGAAGCACTAAGCAGACAAGGCTGCATACTGAGGAGGGAGGGATTGCCTTTTGAACGACAAGGGTGATTCATCAACTCCGCCAATCTATGACCAGCATCCCTGTGACACACATACACACACACATACACACACATGTGGGCCCTAGTGGCAGAGCGCATTATCACTCTATATTGCATGGAGAAAAGAAAAGGGAGAGCTTCTCTGATGAATGTTACAAAGACAGCAATCCAGTAAAAGGTGATACACAACCAAACATGGAGATGCATTTGTACAGGGGGGAGAAAGGGGGGAGAGGGGAGAGGCAATGACCTGATAATGAGAGAAAGAGAGGGAGAGGGAGGGGAGGGGGAGATTAGGGAGAGCTCTCAGCCCCAGAGGTGCGTAAGGCAGAGGGCAGAGAGAGGAACAGAAGGGGGATAAGGGGATAAAAAGACAGAGGAAGAGCAGAGAATGAAAAAAAAAAACATTCTTTTATTCTTATCAGTGGAGAGCTTAATTGCCTTTGATGAGTCTAATTGGAGCTTTCTGAAGTCTAATGGCAGAGGAGTCCTCAGAGACGACAGAGGACACATTACTGTAATAGCTTCTCTCCGAATCTCCTCTGCACCAAAAAGTCTCCCGCTCGTCTCCGCTGTCCTGAGCCACGGCTGAAATGTTTCCATTCGGCGGCGGGCGGGCTGGCGAGCGGTTGTGGAGTATCAATGATCACGCAGAGGAGGAGGGAACCTATAGACGGGTTATATGTGTGTGTGTACGTGTTGGGTTATGTTTGCAAAGTAGCAGTAGCAGCAGTATTGGGTATGTGGTGACTTAATTAGGTCTGTGAGCTGCTCGCTTTCCTCTCCTCAGCTGAAGTTGATTAGCAATGCCAGCTGTCCCCAATGTAATTCAGTGTGTGTGCGCATGTGTGTGTGTGTGATCGTGCGTGCACAAGTAATATATGAGTATATGCATGTCTGCGAGTGTGGTGTCGGTGTGTGTGTGTGTGTGTGTGTGGTAGCTGCCAGCTGCCACGCAGTGCTGCCAATCCTCCATGATTAGTACCCACTGGCAACTGGGCTCAAACTGGTGCCAAACAGACCCAGGAGGGCAACATGGCCCATGGTAATCCTCCATCCCTCTCTCCCATCCATCTCCTCCCGTTCTCATCCACCACTCTCCACTCTCATCAATTGCTTTTTTTTGCTCCAAATACTCTGCCCGTGCTCTCGTTGTTCTCCAAATGTATGCAGGTTCTTACTCGGTAGGAGTGAGGAATGTAAAAAATGCTTAAAAAAAAAAAAAAGAAGTGCAAATACCTGCCAGAGGTGCAGAGCAGCAGCTGAAGTGAAGTGTGTGAAGAGTAGAGCTGCAACGATTAATCGATTAGTTGTCAACTATTAAAGTAATCACCAACTATTTTGATAATCAGTTAATCAGTTTAAGTAATGAGGATACAACTAATGCTAATAAACTAATAATCTAATCTAATTTCAGCTTCTTAAAGGTGAATTTTCTGGTTTCTTTACTTCTCTATGATAGTAAACTGAATATCTTTGAGTGGTGGGCATTTAAGCAGGTCATCTTGGGCTGTTGGAAAAACAGATCGACATGTTTCACTGTTTTCTGACATTTCATACACGAAAAAGTGAAGAGTAGAGCTGGGATCTGTGCCTTGCAGGTTTACAGAGACCTTGGTGAAGGCATTAGTTTGTCTGAACAAGTAAAAAATCTCAAATGGATTCATTTCACATTGATGTGAAAGACGCGAGAGATGGGAATCTGCAGATTTGAGAGGCTGAACACAGCAAATATTTGGTGTTTTACTTGAAATGATTTTAAAGAGCAAAAGGACTGCCCCATACTGTCTTCTGCACTTGCAAATTCAAGATTTATTAACATTATTCTGGTGCGATGACCCCTTCATCGCTTGAAAAGGTTTGAAATTATAAATCGATCATAAAAAAGATGATACATGCTCATGCTCTTGTTCTCGGGATACCAAATGTGAGCAGGTTCTTCCTGGCTCGGAGAACGTAAAAATAAAATGATTTTTTTTTTTAAAAAAAAGGGCTGATAAAAGTGCTACGGGAGAGGTACAAATACCCGGCGGGGGGTGCAGAGCAGTGGCTGAAGTGAAGTGTGTGAAGAGTAAAGCTGGGATCTATGCCTCGACACGGTTGACTGTGTCACTGTGAAGGTGCCAGCGCTTGGCAAGCAGCAGCAGCACAGTGTGTGTGTTCAGCTCCCAGTGGATGACCTCTTGCTACCTCTCACCTGTTGAGATTCTTCTATGCGCCTCCATAGAAGCCAAGAGGCAGAGAGGAGAGAAGAGAGGATGAATTCATCCAAAGAAGCAAGTTTTGAATAAGTGAATGTGACAAGGGGAAAGAGTGGAGGGCTGGGAAGAGATAGGGCGTTTATGCATACGGTTCCCACATGTCTGGCACATTAAACGGCTGCGCACACACACACACACCTACACACACACTTATATACACACAGCTCTATGGGTTTGGCAGAGTGCGGGCTGTTGGACAGCTCTGGCATGGCAAAGGCTGCCCACCCATCTGCCCTCTGTCTTCGTAATGCAGTTACTTGTCAACGTGCGTGTGTGTGTGCCTGGAGTATATTCACACATACATATAAACAAACACAGGCGGCCTATAGCAGCCTTTCCTGTAAGTACACAAACACGGAGTCATAATTATGACCCACGGACGTGGAGTCTGTCCATGCGCAGTAATTAGGACACACACGAGATGCAGGAAACGCACGGCGGCGGTGACGTGACGCACACGCTCTCTCTCGGTTGTGATTTTGTCAAATGTTGGCAATTCCAGCCGGGGCTTACGGCCTAAGTCTATCAGTGGTTGAGATTACAGACAGATTTATGTGATTCACAGTCTCCCCGGGGACCTGCGGCCTCGCATTGGTTAATCACCGCTTCACATCCACTCTCCCTGCCGCTCTTTTCGCCACATGGCTATAACTCTGATGTAACACTCGAGCTATTCATGGCCCTGCGCTCACCCGTCAAAAATCACACTCTCCTTTCCTGGACCTCTTCCTTTGTGAATCACGCCTTCGACAGGGTTAAATCTCAATAATCCCACTAATCAAAAGGTTAAACCTCCCCCTGACCTTCACCTGCTTCATAAAAGAGGGCAAACACTTTTCCTCCTCTGATCAGCAGGCTTTTTCACTGAATTATTGAGTCGTGTTATTGAATTTTAAATTGTTTAGCATGCACATTTTTCTCCAGAAACAGTGTAGAGAAAATAACCTGCACCAGGTTGCTTTTAGCAGATACTGCAAATACACAGTCCTAATAAAATTTAAAGGCACACCATGCAGAATTTTCCCTAAAAGAACAATGCATAGACTCATACAAAAATAATCTCTCTCAATCATCACCCTTCACCTGTGACTCCTCCATTTTTCTCATTATTTTGCTGTGCTCAGGAGGCTTCACACACCCAAAACATCTGCACTGGACATCCTGGGAATGAGATGCTTCTTCAATCATTAACAAGCAGGTCATCACTTCCCCCTGTAGTGGCTTTATGCCCCATCAGTGGGGCCCGCCCCACACTTTGAGAACCGCTGTACTAGAGGCTAGTTGTTGTTTTTAGAAAATGAGAGAATCTGAGAGAAAATCACATTTAAAAAGCCAGCAGATTTCACTACACTACTTACTTCAAAAGATTTTTGAGTTAGGGATAGGATTGAACTCAAAAACCTCTTTTTAAGTTTTGAAAAGGTTTTAGCAACTAATAAAGTTTTGTTGAAATAATTTACTTTTCTTCTTTTGATAAAATTAAAAAAAAATCTCCCCCCAAATTTGCATTCTAAACATTGTCGAGTAAACTCATTGAAGTGTAAGTGAATCACGGTTAATAATTTAATATTTTAGTTGCAAACATTTAATTTTCAAGCACCTGAATGATGACAAATCAGGTTCACAGATCTCAGTTTTGAAAAACAACATTTTGGGGGTTTCTAAAACTCAAAGATTCAAATTTATCAAAAGAACAAAAGATTACAGTTTGCCAAAACTTTGTTTAGTTTATGCCTCAAGGTTTTTTTTTTCTTTTACAGTGTTGTACTGTAAAACGAGTGTCATTAGTAAGTGTTGGTGCGTACAGTAGGTGGTACCTGTGTAGATGAAGCGTCCAGGTGTGCCTTTGCAGAACTGTTTGGATTTGTAGGACAGCGTGACCTCCACCACCCCGGGGATGTGTCTGGGTGGAGTTTGCACTCGAATGGCATGGGGCGTGATGAGCTATGGAGAGCCGGAGAGGGCAAAAAGATTAATGCAATGAAACTTCATATCCAAACATGTGCTCGGGGGACTGTTCCCGGTTCGCCTCAGACCTTTTCCTTTGCAGCTTTTGACTTTCTTTCTTTGTATAATCAGCCTGAAAATGATGTGTTAGCGCTAAAGCCCTCAGGTGGCCTCGTAGCCTGAGGCAATGTCACTGTGAGGCTTAGGATGGTTATCAGTGCTGACATGGGCTCTGTAAGAGGGGTTCAAAAGCAGTTATCTGTTTATGAATAAAACACACCTTCCTCTGCATACGTCTATTACACAGTATAAGTAAATGTGTAATATGCTCGTCCCCGCTGCCCCCGTCTCTGTCTGTCAGCTGAGGATGTCTAGCTGCTGTTAGCCACATTAAAGCACCACTGTGTCTTAAACAGGCTCTCTTAGTGTAGCTGATGAGCCTGCTCGCCATGTATGTATGTACGTGTGTGTGTGTGTGTCTGAGTGTGTGTGCTGAAGGGTCTTTGAAGGAAACGGTAACGAGACAAAACACAGATGAGACCTCGCTGAGTGCTCGTTTTCTGCACACTATAGTGAACTAGCACTCAAAGCTAGCAGCGCTCAAAAGCTATCAATGCTGCTGCCAGCAACTTGTGTATGTGCACATGTGTGTGTGTGTGTCTGTGTGTTCTAACTGTCCCTTTCATTGCTCACTTAGCTACGCTTTTATTCTACCATTGTCTGGCCCCACTCACCTCTCAGCGAGATAATATAAGAGCTTTTTATAGAATTATTCCTTTACTAAAGAGAAAGCTGTTTAGCTGCGGCGCTCACTGACCTTCAATTTCACACATACACTACATTTACATTTTAGTCATGTGGCAGATGCTCTGTACAAAGAGATTCATACTGTACGGTGTGCACATATTCCATGAAGGCAGATACTAACATAATAAAAGACAGGAAAGGGAGCTGAGGAGAGATGTGACAAAAATAAGACCTGCTACAGAGAGAAATGAGAAAGCAGGCTGTTCAGATTGTTAAATATTTTTGATGTGAGCTGCAATTAATGATCGTTAACATTATTAATTATCTTTTTTTTTTTCCAGTTACCTGATTAAGTCCATAAAATGAATTTAATGGCAAATAACAGGTTTACCTTGAGCTTGGAACAAGTAATAAATCTCAAACGGATTCAATTTTTAGTGATATGAAACACAGAGAAGGTGACGTGCTATTCGCCAAAACTAGCTAATATTCTGTGTTTTACTTGAAATTACTTGAAATTATAAATCGAACATAGAAAGATGATGCATCAATGTATCCTACAAACACAGTATGTCCCCTAGACGTTGTAACGACCTCAATGCAACATTACAGTTACAATGTTACCATTAGTTACGTTGTCACTACAGTGTTAAAGTGTAAATGCAACAGGTATTCTAAGATATTTCACGTCTGGTCATCGTCCTCTGCATGACTTTTCCTGTACTTTACATAATGAAGTTGCTGCAATGTTGCTAAAATGTGACAACTGCAACTTTATTGATAAAATCCTTACAGTTTCTGCATCTTTACACTGTTGACACAGCAGAATACAATGGAAGAAAGAAGAGATTCTTAAAAACATATATCATTTATTGTTATCATCAATAGCTCATTTAGCAGTGGTTCCCAACCTGGGAGTCTGATCCCTCCAAGATACTGTATATTTGATGAAGTCACAAGATGACTGTAGTAAGAGAAAAGGAAGAAAAATACATTTCCATACACAAATAATGTATATATCTTCTCTTTATCATTTTCCCTGTGTATATTGCATACTTTCACTTCATTATACCACTGTATGCATTCAAATTAAACAGTCTGAGAAGGAAAATAATGCTATTTGGTTTGACTCATATCCACGCCGAGGCCATAACCTGTGACAAGGGGTCCCAAACTGACATAGCCTCATTTAAACGGGCCCCCAAGACAAAAGGTTTGAGAGCAGGGATGAGGTGATTATCGGCTTCACGATAAACCCTAATAAAAATCCTGATGTTTAATATTATTGTCAGGTGTGCTATGTAACGTGAGTTGGTTTTGTGTCCGTGAAAACACTGACATCACAGAGGGCATGATGACATTTCAAACCGCCTTTTTTAAAAAGTATTTTTTAGGCTTTTCATGCCTTCATTTCCATAGGAAAGCTGGAGATAGACAGCAAAGCGGCCTATCCTGTACTTGCAATCAGCTTTACTGAAGATACAACTTTTCGTTCCTTAGACCTTCATCAGATAAAGGCAGGTAAAGCCTGATGACGGTCTTGTATCTTGTAACAATGTTTACTGCAAGTGAAGGACAGTGTGTGGGAGTTCTCTTCATCTCAACCATGGATTTTACTCCTTTGCACCTGCCTACAAGAAACTGAAGGTGTGCATGAGCAATGGGAACATTTTCAGCACATTTTAACAAAAACAGAATTGGGAACCATTGGTTTATAGCAGCAAGGCTTCTGTTCAATATTTGTGGTGTTTAGGAATCCAATATCCACACATACAGTTGTGCTTTTAGGAGACCAGTGGGTGACTAACCTCGCTCCAGACCAGCATGGTTCCGAAGATGACCTGCAGGCCGTCAAAGAAGTTGTCCCCGATGATGATGACGGTAGCGCCCCCTGTGGTCCAGCCTTCACTGGGGCTGATGGCTTTGATGCTGGGGGTTGCTGCAAGAAGATAAAATAGATTAGATGCTAACTAACCTAATGACAGCCCGTAAAGGTCTTTGCTACTGGCACCGTGTACAGTCCCCTCTTCCTCTTCTTCTTCCCATCTCTTTCTCTCTCTTACACACACACACACACATTTCACCTCTCTCCCAGGGGTCGGGGGCAAGCGAGGAATACTAATCAGAGTGATTATACGCACCCCGTTATTAAACATCACCCCTGCCCTGTGTGTGAGGGCAGCGGCGGTGCGCTTGTTTTATGACACGTGGCAAAGCGTGCAGGCGTGTAAATGTCAGGTGTGCTGAGTGTCTGATCAAAGGCCACGCGACCGGGGAGCAGAGCAGAGCCAACAGTAGCTCTGCCCTCTGAATACGCCGCCTTCATTAACCAAACACTTAGCTCCTGCTCAGCTGTCTGTTTCATACATACGTATATCTGTGTGGCTATCTCAGCGACTGACACACATGCCAACCTTGAGACCTCACAGACGGGGAGGATTTCGAAACCAAAGCAGGGGGTTTCACAGTTTCATAGACTTCATTTCCTGCATTCTGCTAACTTAAAAGAATTAAAATAATGAGTCAACATATTTTTTGGCAAATAGATGCTTGCAGATGACCTATGACTGACATTTATTAGCTGGAAAACAGCGGGACTACAGTATTTAGCCTTACCTGATCCAGAAAAAAATGAATATTTTACCATCATACCATACCATTTTACCATATTTTCTAGGGTATGGCAGGTACGTTAGGCGACTCTAAAACTTATCATTTGAAATGGGAATTCTTCTTCCCAAGACGTCCAAAATTTTCCTTTCTTTCTCTTAATACTCTCCATTTCTCTCTCTGTCTCTCACACACAGTCATATCTAGAAGGGAACCCCAGACCTGTGAAAAATCTTGTGAGAGTGATGATTTTAACCCAAACCACAGTCTTTCCATGATCCTAACCAAATGTTTTCTGTTCCTAACCAGATTTTAACCACAGGGTTGTCAAATTATAAAACATAATTACTGGAAGGAATGAAGAAACACTGAGTACAAATCTCGTGAGAGTTGTGCAAGTCAAGGGTTCCCTTCTAGTCAAGAGCTTCGCTCACTGAGGAGACGCAGGAGGACGAGGCGCGCTTGTATTAAAGGAGCAATATGCAGCAATTCTGCATCCAAAAATGAGTACTGCAATCCAGATAGTGAGTTGCAGCCATAGACTGTATATTAAATAAGCTGAAATCCTATTTAATGTAAAGTCTATGGTTAAAGCGAGTTGGTTCCCCCCGTCGTCTCCTTCCCAGACTGGAGGAAGCTCAGACAGACTGCAGGAAGACTGCAGGAGCACAAGACAAGTGCAACATTGTAATTTGATAATAAAAGTGATGATGGGACCTACAGTGTAAGTTGATCAGCTGTTTATAACTAAGCCCGTTATCCTGAAAACAAAAGCCCAGTGCTCCGAAAATACACATTCTACTATA
>JAJHUR010114705.1:1139-39751 GCA_027495735.1 Lutjanus campechanus | reverse complement strand
AAAAAAAAAAAATGACTTCATCATTTGTCTCCCTCGCCTCTCACTACTGTTGATACAGTAGTGGGCTGAATATTGTCGAGCAGCTCTCATGGGGATCATTTTTGCTTCAGCCTACTCATTAGTTATGATTTTTGAAAACAGGAAAAAGCAGCAGGTTTTCATCCAAACAGAACAAATAGAAATGCACTTCTTTCTTCTGGTGCACATTTGTCCAGCCTCTATGCTTAATTACATGCTTTGCCGCATAGAAATATACACATTATTTGACCACTTTAGCATTCATGTAAACAGTTCATTGGAAATCATTAAACAGTTTGTTTATGATAAAGTATTTTCCCTGTAACTAAAGCCATTTAGGAAAAAACACTGTGAGCTTTGCTGATAAGTATATTTTTTTCTGTGCAATTAGCTACATTTGCACATTTATCTCAGTATAGTTTCCTGCCAGGCATGGGCAGCAGTCCAGTTAACCACCAGAAACAATCTATGCGCTCCCATAAGCTTACCAAATGAAGAAAGCAATAATACAGGAAGTGGTTGTTTGCTTCCATTGTTAGAATCTGTATGCACATAGACTCAGACTTTGATCACCAATCAGATAAAAAATTATCTTAAATTAAAAGGGAAACTAACCACTTATTTTACCATTAACACTACTTTTACAAGACGAATATAAGCCGAGGTAAACATCTTATTAAAAACAACAAACACTTTTTTTCCCCCCTTCTTCTTTGGCTCAATCAGCATCCTGGCAGACTGCAGCGGCAATGAAGGCAACCCCAAACAATAACTGTAATAACTGTAAGTGAACGCTCTTCATATCCTGCTCTCGTCTCCTCTCCAGAGGCCCACTACAGTTAGAGCACTTCAACCTCACGCAGCAGAAGTCAGTTTTATAACACCGTGGCAGGTTCAGTGTGGGAGTATAGTGAGCTCTTGTGTAAACCGACATTTATTGCACTTGTTACTTGCGAGCCTTCACCTGGAGGAGAAGACAAAACGTGGGGAGATGCTTGTATGGCAGAATATAGAAGTCTTCTACGTAGGATCTGACACACGTAGGCACGCTTCACTTCATTCTCCCAGCTGAGAAAAGAGATTTATAGTCTGGTAAATGTCATGTCTGTGGGTAATAAAACTGTGGGAATGTTCAAGGTGTTCCTCAGTCGCACTCCTTTTGCTCTGTGCTCCAGATGAACAGATGAACAAGCTTGGTACATCGGTCAACTACTTGCTGATGTTATCAAAATGTTAGCTAACTAACTGGCTAATGCTTGGTTCTCAAACGTTTTCTTGTATGCCCGGTTTCAGAAGCCAAGGAAAGTTCATGCCCTCACCCCACAGTCATTATCAGTCATCAACAAATAATTGGGGAAGCAACTGATAAAAAAAAGATTCAAGTTCAATTTTATTGAATTCTTGTTTTGCTTATTTCCCCAGTTTGGGAACCACTGTGCTAATGGTTGATCTATATTACATGGCTAGTTAGCTCGCGTTTTGGTCATATTAGCTAAGTTAATGTGTGACATCTTTTAAATATCGACAAAATTTGGTTTTCTTTTCAACATAGACAAGCCTAGCACATGACGTAGGCCTAAGTACAGAACACAGAAAAGGAGAAAGTTGACTGAGGCACCAAGCTTGCACAACTGTTACAGGAGCACTAGTTTTAGACATCCACAGTGGTCTTGGCATACGGTAAAAATTCCATTAAATGTTCAGTTTGACCCTTCCCAGCTCCTTTTTGCTCCTGGTACCTCGGCCAACTAAGAATTAACCCTTGGATAACTTAGCCCTCTTTCACACAGATATTGTTAGCCCAGGGTGAAGCCCAGGGATATATACGATGCACACTGCACTTTTACTAACCCTGTAATAAATGTCTGTTGGTACAGCAACTGATGTGAACATTTTAGGGGCATTTCAGACTGCATTTGGCCCCGGGTTAAGAGAGCTGTTAGCCCCAGGCCAAGAGAGCTTTCACACTGGTACAATCCTGGTACATTCCAAAGAGGGCTAACCCTGACTTTAGCCAAGGGCTTACTGGTACTGCTCCAGAGAAGGGTTAGCCTCGATTTTGCGGGGTTATCCCCTGAAAACTAACTAAACCCTGGGCTAAAAGCTGCTACTGTGAAATGGGGCTAAAAGTTCAAAGGAGTAGTGAAAGCTCTCTTGGCCTTGGGCTAACGGCTCCCTCAAAATAGGACTAAGTGCAGTGTGAAAAGCCCAGAAAACAGGAGAAACAAAAACAGAGAAAGTAGACTGAGGTATCAAGGTTGCTCAGCTGTTAAAGGAGCACAGAGCGAAAGGGGGCAGGATTTGGGAGGGGTCAATTGATTGAGGTATCCACAGCGGTCTTGGCATGCAGTAAAAATTCCATTGAAGTCACTGACTGACTTCCAGGGGCAGCCTATCTCCTCATTCACACTGCTGGCCTATGACATGTGGCTGGAGGATTTTTAGTAGGTCATTATTTACGGTGTTGGGATAAGCATATTGCCCTCATCTCATCTGCTATCATCTCCTCTGGGCAGACAGGAGCTGAGCCAACCAAAGCAGGGCGGCTTGCAAGCCTGCTGTTGACCTACTTACACTGCCCAACCACTCACTCTTTGCTCATTTCCACTGTGGAAATAAAATTAGGAGTAATTACAAACTTCCTGGCCTCTCGGTGTACTGCATAAGCCGCTGGGCTGCTTATTGGACCGAGCATCGCTGGCACTAACAAGGTCAAGGAGGGTTATTAGAAATGATCACACACTTATTGTTTGCCGGTGGGATGAGAGGGCAAAGACGGTGACTCCACTCACATGAACTGCCCCTCTGCTTTAGTATGGAAATGTGATACTGTTCTCTTTATTTCTGCTTTCATGAATTTAATTTGGTTTCTTATTTAGGATCCCAGAATAATGTTCAGCAGAGGACAGAGGAGTGAGCGGGTCTGTGGTAAAATCTGATACAGCACCTGCACACTCCTGGATAACACTGTATCCAAATGCATGCTGCCGTGCTGCTGAGATTAAAGGGTAATCTGCAAATGCCCTGTTTGGATTTATTTTGGTGACATATTTGGCAATGGTGAAAAGTAACTACTGCACATGAGTACAACTGTAAAGTACTCATACTTTACTTGAGTACTTCTATTAATTCCTACTATTTTTGCTATATTTTGACTTAAATTCAAATTTTAGAGGGAAATGTTGCACTTTCTATTCTACTAATATACTCTGTGGTTACTAGTTGGGCCTATTTGCCAATAAAGTTTTTAAATGTTCAGTCTGCTAATAAAATTTGATAAATTGTTGTAAATTAAACTACCTAAAAATATATAAGTTGCAACAAAAAATGCACTAAGGGTATACATCAATGTATCTATACTAAGTGAATAAAATAATAAACAGTATATTGCAATAAAACAATATAAAAGGGTCTATTCTGCATTATGTGTAGTGTTAATATGTAAGTCTAAGGGCAGGTTCACACTTAAAGGTCCGATTCCTGAATCAAACTGATGTGAGGATGATACATTGTTAAAATTTGGCAGCTGGTCCGGTTTGCATTGACAAGGGCAAAGCTCTGACCATACAGTCAAGTTAACCTGCTGCTGTAGATTGTATCCATCTGTGGTTGTACAGCCATTCTCATGAAAATCCAAGAAATACCCTAGTTTAGAAAATAAACAAGCTACACTGTAATGAACGTACTGCTCGGTCTTACAAAATTGTTACAGGCAATCATAGTGTCGAGAACTGGGTTTTCAAATTTTTAATTATTGACTTTTCTACATTGATTAATAATCTTTCAGAGAATCGCAATGCATCTAAGAAGTGATGTTTTTCTCATACCCCTACATCTATGGCTATTTGTAAGACTAGTGGACAAACAGTAACGGTGGCTGGACGATGGAGGGGTTCATGGCTTTCAGAGGAAACTAGGGCTGCAACTAAAGATAGTTTGTTACTTGATCGAGTATTTTCTCAATTAACTGATTAATAGTTGCTTTTTTTTTTAAATGGCAGAAAATGGTGAAAAATGACAATCAGTGTCTCCCAAATCCGAAGATAACACCCTCAAATATCTTGTTTTACTCACCACCCAAACATACTCAGTTTACTGTCATAGAGAAGCAAAGAGACCAAATATATCAAATATTAAAATTTAAGAAGTCGGAATCAGAGAATTTAATTTAATTATCTAATTTTTTAAACCAAACCAATTAATACATTAAAACAGTTGGTGGTTAGTTTAATAATTGATTAATAATTGTTTGATTTATTGTTGCAGCTCTATGCACTGAAAGCATGACCTTTAATTGTGATGGAGTATTTCCATTTTTACTTTGTGTTGTTGCTCCTTTTACTAAAGCAAATAAATAATAATAATTGAATAATAATTCTGAATAATTCTTCCACCACCATCTGTAAAGTGTTTTTTTGCTTCAGTGTTTTTGAACAGCACTTCCCCGCTATCACCTCCCAATAAAACAGTGTGGGAAGGACTGTGATGTCTTCTCCTCAGACAGCATGTAAGCTTCCGTAGGAAATGTTCTTTTCTGTGTCTAGTGCGTTCAGCTGTGGTGGATACTGCTCAGACTCACCTGTCCAGTGTAGGCAAAGTCCAAAGCGTGCTTCAGTCCAACACTGGTCACTCCCTGCAGAGTCACTTCGTCTGCCTCACTCTCCACCATGCACAAGCTGAACATTGCCTGGTGACACAAGATGACACATCGCCAAAACACGGAGGTCAGCTGAGGGGACACCACGTCACAGATATTCTATCTGGGACTTTCTGTCTGTTGTTACAAAGAGAAAGAACTGAGCCACTGGACATTAAAAAATGACCAATAACCACAGACACTGACAGTGAAATCAATCCAGTTTAGTTCTCCCACTCCTTCAATGTTGACTGTAGGCTGATCATATTATATCTGTTGTTCCAGTATTAACGGGCAACAAAATCGCTTTTGTTTGTGCATGTGCTGAAAAAAAACAGCATCATACTTAATCAAAACCTGCCAGACGCAACATCCTGGAGCCCAGCTGTATTGATTTACCTGCCTTGGCCCCGGAGGTCAGCAGTAATAAATAGCACAATCAGTACTTTCTGCGATACAGCCTCTCTGTCTTTCTCTCCTTCTGTCACGCACACACACACACACATACGCAGCCACACGTGTGCACGCCACCCTTCGTGTGAAATCAAAGCTGTGGACGCAGCGTCTGCAGTCTGGCCCTGCTGTGCATAAGTCCAGCTCGCTGCTCGCTAATCAAAGCTATTGACTGGTGTCACACCATGAGGGGATGACAGAACCATCGATCAGGGCCAACCAGCAAAGTGCAGCAGTATGGACGGGAAGAGTGAGAGGAGGTCAAATGTGGCCACGATGAAGATCGACTCTAGTAGTGTGCGTGTCTTCTCCAGGACAGCAAGGTTATGACGCTTCTAAAGGAAAATCTGTGATATATTTCCAGCATGTTCTCTAGTCCTGATGTAGGCCTGCTGAGGATATATTAGCATATTAGTATATCAGTGTATATATTTACTGATATGCACCGATATAAAAAAAATTCTTACAGAACATTTAATGCAGAAGATGATGCCTGGAGTGATTTAGATTGAAAGATGTTTTTAACTGTTAAATTGTGCAATATTTTAATGGAGTCTGACAGGCAGTAAGGCAGGGAGTCGTTGAACTCCAGCTCCAGAGTGTGTATTTTCAGGGCAGTGGGCTTTTATTTTTGGGAGAACGGGCTTAGGTTTACACTGACAAGACAACTGTTATAAACAGCTGATCATCTTACAGTGTAGTGTGCAAATATAATGCTCAGCTCCTGTTCAGTGTCCCTGCAGCCTGCAGGCAAACTGCCTGAGCTTCGGGTCTCGTGAGGAGGGGGATGAGAGAAACAACTCCCTTCAACCATAGATTGTATATTAAGTAGGGATTCGACCTATATTATATTCCATCTATGGCTCCAATTCACTATTTGAATGCTATTTCTCTTTTAGTTGATATTTGTCAGGATATATTTCTGGATTGTAATGGGACAAACAAACACCACAAATTGCTTTTGAAACATAATTGCATCTGATGTAGACAGTGTCTTTTCCCCACTGTTTCCTTGCCTCAGGATAATGATCTAGCTAAGTTGCAATTTCACATATCTCTTTAATCACAGTAGCAGTTTGTAGCACAGTCACACCACACTATCTCGAGAGACTGGTGTATAACAGTATTACAAGCTTTAAAGGCCCTCCGGCTGGCTAGTTAGCGTAACATCTCTTTCTGTCACAAAAACGACATTCATTCCTCCCAAAACTCATCCGGTTCCCTCTGATTCATGGCACTCATGAACTTTAACCAGGCACCAGACCCCCTCCTGTCCTCTGGCGAATGGCCCTTCTGTATTGTGAGGATGATGTGTGGGACGGGGTTAACTTGAGGCCACGCTGAGTTTAAAGCAAGGCCCGCACATCTCTCCTCAGAGCTCGGCCTCGTTGATTCACCACTGCACTAATTAAAAATCCACTGGTCCGCTGAGCACAGGAGGACCCTTGGCTAAACCTGGGGGGGTGATGGCGTCTGGGCTGTGGTCAGTGTGTGCACGAGTGTAAAATACAGAAAGTTGAACAGAGGCACGGGAGAGCGCATGCAATAGAGAAACCGCCCACGCTTTGCATGTTTGCCTTAGTGTGCGTTTGCGTGTGAGCAGAGAGGCTGGCTGAGGGCACGCTCAGAGTGTCCGCAGAGCCGTTCCCCTCCAGCACGAACACTCCTGACCTTGGTGGAGGAGCTGAGGGAGGGCTGGTGGTGACGGATGGCTCCTCTGTGTTGGGATATAGATCCAGCACAGAGAAACACTGAGCCACAGAGCCCCTGCGCTCACTGCAGTCTTTTCACATGATGCTGCAGCGGGGGTGCAGCGCTGCAGTTAGCAGAATTTATGTGTGTGTGCTTGTTGGGATCATACCAGAGAGGACTTGTGACTCCCTCACGCACCCAGTGAAATATTATTCTGTGAGGTTGTTTTCATGTCTGAGCAAATTATTAGGCTCTCTCTAAGGGCCTCTGGCTACATTTACAGGCAGATACATCACAGAAATTACACATAAAAACTCTTACGACGCCCAGGGCTCAGCTGCTGTATTTGAGGACCAGTGGTCTAATCAAGGGTTCAGTGTTTGTTACAGAATTTTCCATTTGGAAAAGTAGAAAAAATCGTGAAACCACATCTGGACACACAAACTTTCCAAAATATATTTAATCGTCTTGATAAGATTCTGTTATGCTCGTGTGTGGTCAGACCAAAATGTTGCATTCATTAGTTCCCTAAAACATGGCTTAACTAATTCAGGCTCAAATGATGTCTTTTAAAGACAGGCAGCATGAGTGCTGCTCATATGATTGCACTTTTGACATCTGTGTCATTGTTCGTGTGTTTATATTTCACAATATTTTCATGGTTTCCATGCAGCCATGGTTCTTACATAACTATTACGAGTGAATTAAGTTAGACCGTAAGTGATGCGTGTGTAATTACTGTGTTCAGCTGATTAGAGGCCTGGAGCTAATGCGCTCCTCATAATATAAAATTCTTTCCGGCCACAGTATCTGATTTTTAGAAATATTCTACTTCGTCTTGTGTCTAAGATAACTTTTACGACAGATTTGAACTGAAAAATCAAGGTTTGTGTCGAATCATCAATAATCACACATGGGAGATGTTAGCCTTTAGGACTTTCTGACAGAAAGCTATTTCTGGTAAAAATCCATTTCACACCATCATGAAAGAGGACGGAGCTGAGGTGGCCCAGCGAAGCAGCTAGCCAATGGCTAGCCATCTCCTCTCCTAACTAAGCACAACTCCATATGGATAAGCATTGAAATAACTTAAACAGTTATGGAAAAATTCACCCCTAGTACAGTTGTTATGAAGAGGAAAATTAGTTATGGAGAAGTTTTTTGCACCAGGCTGTGAACGTGTTCATTTTTGCTATAAACTTCATCCATTCATTATCCATAAGTGCTTATCCTTGAAGGGTCATGGGAGTGCTGGAGCCTATCTCAGCTGACACTGGGCGACAGGCAGGGTACACCCTGGACAAGTTGCCACAGGGCTGACACATAGAGAAAAACAATGATTCACATTCCCATTAACACCTATGGACACTTTAGACCTGCAGTTTTTGTTACTTCCACATAGGCTTCAATTTTCACCTGCAAGGTTGCCACTTGGCAGAAATCTTTCTGTCAGAAAGCCTGGAAAGATTTCTGGCAGAAATGGCTTTCTGACAAGAAAGCTGCAGGAAGTCAGGTGACACAGTATCAAGAGCAACAAAGTCCTTGTTAGAGTCAGGTTGTGATGGATGAATGGATTAAGCATAGGACTTCCACCCAGGAGAGTGGGGTTTGACTCTCAGGTGAAGTTTATTAGACTTGCCTGTCTTATTATCTTCAATTCTTTTGTTATTAGTTTCGGTTTTCTATCAGTTTGGTTAGGATTACATAATAAAAGTTCTTGGTTAGGTTCAGATACCACAAGTACTTTATGAGATTTAGGAAAATATCATGTTTTGGATTAAAACAGACCGGCATTCTGCCAGACAGATTTCTGCCAGAATAGGCTTTCTTTCTTTTCCCATTAGGGAGGGAGGGTGGGCGTTGTCGTTTGTGTGTTGGTTCATGGGGCTTATATGTTGGGGGACCATGGCTCCAGCACGTCACCAAGCCATGTTTCAGGTCCATCCAAAAAATCCTGAACACAGAAATCATGAACAACAGTTCAATGATCTAACTCCACAATAAAGTACTACATGTACTGTCTTTTCACTAACATGTATAATGTGTTTGAAGATAGATGCTGAATTCCCTTTTACACAGACTTTAAATACTGCAAAGAAAACCCAAGTTGGCATGAAAACCTGTTAGATATATTTTTGTAAGTGTTAATATCTGGAAGGAAAATCCATAAAATTTCAATTTGGGATGGGCCATTGAATGAGGCACTGAATGTCTTTCCATATTCTGGCAGATGACTGAGGTGAGTGTAGAACAGAACATTGTGCACCAATGTGCATCCCTCACGGTTTGATTTACCGTAGATTATCAAATCAAGCTATATTGGATGCCTCAGCGGGGTGATCAGCTACAAGTGAAATGCTTGAAATACTGTGCAGTCCAAACAGCATCTGAAAACAGCATTGCCTTCATAAAGAGATTAAAGCAGCAGCAGAGTGTAGAACAGGTTGCACGTACGGTGTGAAATGTCTCTTTCGAGACAATAACAGCTTTTGATGTAAGCTCTGTCCTGACCGCAGGGCTCGCAGACGATATTTCTCCATGTGACAAAGAAAGTGAGGGGAGATCCAGTGTGTTTTTTTCTGTGCGTGGGTGGGTGCTCTCGCCAAGGGTGGTGTGTGATGCTGGTGTGGCTGATTTCAAATGTCTTAGTACTGTGATGGCATTGGAGGAGGCAGGTGACACATTCAGGACAAGTCTCAGGTAAACAACTCACGCTCGGTCAGGTATTTCATTACAATCTCTCACGTCCGCTGGGCAAGATAATGTGTTATAATCATCACTGCAACGTGTGTGTGTGTGTGTGTGTGTGTGTGTGTGTGTGTGTGACTGAATGTGAGTGTGAAAGAAAGAGAGAAAACACAGTTGCTATTCACAACACAAGGCACCTTCATCTCCTCAGTAAATGAACTAAATGAAACCCAGCGGAGGAGTCAGATGACAAACTGAAGATAATGTTGTTAAGCCCCTGCAGAGGAACAGGGGAGCAGAGTGAGTTTTCTTGCTTACTGTAACAGGCTGATCTAATAATCCGAGAGCTGGAAACAAACAGTGTTGCTCGGCTCAGCTGGGACTTGAAAGAGCGGCGTTCAAAAATGGAGCCGTGAGAACAAAAGGAAGAACAAAAGTGAAGAGGACGAACAAAAGGAGGAGAGGAGTGTGACTCGCCCACCCTCAACTCTCTGCAGAGTGAAGTAAAAATAACCTACACACACACACACACACACAGGAGGAATAATCCCTGGGCAACTTGGACATATTTAATCTGCCTCTCATTTTCAAGGGGGATTAATTTCTACTTCCTAATCTGCTCAGTGTCCCTAAATCAAATCTCATCGGCGCACTTTTCCCCGTGCGGCCCTTCTCCTGTCTGGCTGTCTGACAGCGTGCGTCTACCTACACTACAGATACCTCTGCGGCTTAACTAGGATCAGTCTGAAACCTCGGCAAGAGACCACGCAAAGGCAAACATTAGCGCTCGATCCAGGTGGGATGGTGAAGGATGATCAGCTGTAGCACTATTAATGTGTCAACCACTGTCATGACGAAGAAAAAAAAAGCAGTTTCTCCAAGACTTTTTGTCTTGGCAACATGAAGCCCCCGCGACTGCATTTAGACCATTGTGGGACCCTAAATCCCTCAATTGATAATCTGTGCTAATTGAGTGAGCACAATAAGAATAAGGTTTTCTGGCGGCTTTAACAGTCCAGCAGCCCTGAAGATGGTTACGTAACAGGCTATTGTCACCTCCATCACATCAGCAGCAGGCTACACTGCCTGACTGATACCTGCTTTTTATAGAAATTTCAGCTTGTGCAAATCCTTTATATCAGTGTAACCATTGCACATACAAAACAAAGGATGCGTGTGTTTCATCAAAAACCCGCGTAATCTTCCTGTTTAGCTTGTAAAACATACATACATTTTAAAACCTTTTCAACTCTATAGAGACAACTATTACTATCTCCAACATTACTGTCTTTCAGAGGCTGTAGCAGGTTAACCATATTAAACCAGAAGACCCAAGAAATCTACTGATACCAACCGTGTAATGCTAGTATGTAA
The DNA here is from genome assembly GCA_027495735.1 of Lutjanus campechanus. Classification (NCBI taxonomy): domain Eukaryota; kingdom Metazoa; phylum Chordata; class Actinopteri; order Lutjaniformes; family Lutjanidae; genus Lutjanus; species Lutjanus campechanus. Next base: position 28,890 of record JAJHUR010114705.1, on the reverse strand, counting down.
AGGCAGGAAAATAATTTTCAAAGGGGTTCCTTGACCTCTTAACTCAAGATATCTGAATGTTATATGGGTTCCGGTGACGTCATCACCCTGAATAGCAGCCTTTGATAACAGCCTCTCTGGAAAAGTATTTATTTAGCCCTTTTAGGTCATCAAATATAACATTTCTCTGGAATAATCGATGTGGAAAGCGGGGCAAGACTGGGGAAAAAGGATTATAACAAAACAAAAAAAAGCACCAACGTGCAACCTGTAAACGCAGAAAACATCGAGAATGGCAAAGCTAGCAGTGTGGGTCTAGCTGAAGTTTTGGAGGAGATTGGAGGAGACTTTTGCAGAGACACAAAAACAACAACATAGCAATATTAAGGATGAGCTCCTGCATTTAAAACGTGAAGCAGGACGACAGGAGGTCTGAGGTATAGTCTATGGTGGACCTTCCGGAAAAATTACTACAGGGCACACCCAGTCGATAAACTGTGATCAATAACGGTCAGATTTCTCCGCTACAAAATGAAAGGCAAAATTCTGTGCAAGGCCTTGGGGAAGAAACAGGTGTTTCTGAATGGGAGATTGATATATTTCAGACAAGAAAATGGGTTCTCAAGGGTCTCAGACACGCCCATTTTATGCTAATCCCATGCAGTTTTAGGCAAAAGCCATGTAGTTTTTTGTATGCAGTATAAGTGTATTATTTTTCCCTATTCTATTTAATTATATGGGTCACCAAACAGTATTGGAATTACATAAATTGGGTCTGATTGTAAAGATGACACTCCTGTGGGTTCAGTGGACCCAGTTGTATTCCTGTGTGATGATGTCAGTCCCCACAGTAGTGAGACCATTTTTCTAAACCTGACCTCCCCGTGTAAAATGACCTATTGTGATCTCAAAGCTTAATGAAACATCAGAAGCAAGACAGAGACCTTGGGCACTCAGAAGATATATGGGTTTCCGTGGTGTATTGAAAACACAGGCAATAAATCACAGTATGACTTTTTCTTGTTCCTCAAAGTCTCAGCGTCTTAATGTGCTTTTTTGGGGGAATCGTTGAACATTTTCATCAATTCTCAAGTGGTCAAAAATAATACAATTGTGCACAAAATCTGTTTAATAAATGGTATCAACCCAGAAACTGCTGGAACGACTTATGACACACGACAGAGCATGGGAACGGCCCTAATATACTTCTATCAAAATGTTATAAAGGTATACGGTCCAAGACTCACCCTGAAGTAATCGCTGCACGCTGCCAGGACGGCTTTGTGGGCATGGAACTTCTGCTCGCCGGCGACCAGGGTGACATCACACAGCAAGCCATCTTTCCTCTGCTGGTTGAGGGCAGAGAGGACCGAGTCCTGGTGGGACTTTGACTGACAGAGCCTCTGTCCTGTCAGCATCTCCCTACTGCTACACACACACACACACACACACACACACACACAGAAGATGTTTTGTTAAACTAGAGTTGAACTTAACTGATAATAATAACATTTCAAACCACTACTTGTACAACCACTAGCACAATTACTGCCACTACTTTTACTTTTGTCATATAATTACAGGTTTTACTATGACTACTTCTACAAAACAGGTTGCTGTTTTGTTGGCTCACCAGAAAGGCCCTGCTACAGTAAATGCAACAAGACTTTAATTTGTATCACTAACAACATCTGTGACCCTACTGTTTCATATCAATATGGCTGCCATGAAAAGATCTATTACATTTTTGCAATGAAATTGGATATGATGTTTTCAAGGATTCTTTTACATTTTTGAACAGTGTGACAATACAGCAGGAAGGATGACAATGCGGGTCATTGGTCCACCACTCCATTGGTCCAGACGGAAATATTTCAACAGTTACTGAATGTATTGCATTGAATTTGGTACAAATAGCCATGATGTGCAGGGTATTAAAGTTTCTGAATGAATTGTAAATATTTATTTGTATTTGGTAACCCTTTCATTTAAGTTTAGTGCTGATTAGCCAACAGTTAGCTGGCTACTTAGCTGGCTAACATGATAATCTAAGATAGCATGAAACATCATATCTGCTAAATGTCAACATTAGCATTGTGCCAGGGCATGCTAGTGTTGGCATTTAGCTGAAAGCTAGCCTAACAGAGTTGCTAGCTGTGGACTCTTCTTAAGATTTCAGTTGTGGTTCTCAATTCATTGTAGCTCTAATATTTTTATGACAGAGCAGTCTGGAAAATGGCAATGGTGACCAAAAACGGAATAATCTAATCTATATTCTTATATTTATGTTTTCATTGCACTAGCAGTCTGTGAAGGTTGTGCTGTGTTAGCACCTTGTCAAAAGAACAGTAGGTGATAAAAGGTTAACGAAAGTCATTTTCTATTTCAAAGTACAAGAAAGGGGGGCAGTATGGCCTTAAAATGATATCACAATATTTCAGGGTGTACTGCAATAATGATATTCTTGACAATATGACAAAAATACTGATGAATATTTTTGGTTTAGAACTCACAATCGCTTTTGACCTGTCCTTGCATAATTTTTGGCTTGCGTCATACTCAATCGTGTGATTCTGCTTGAGTTGTGAAGTTAAATTAGTTTGTTGTACTGCTTCCTTTTGTTGTCTTCTTGCACTTCTTTCATATTACTGGGGTTTATTGTACATCTGATATTTTGTAACCAAACCACTTCCACACTACAGAGGTCGCTCCCCTTTTTGGAGCTAACATCTCTATGGTGGAGCCGGTAGCTGTTACTCTCACTTTGAGTCATGCTTATTGTTGCTGTGTATAATGGTATGACACTTTTCTGTTAACAAATTGTAATATTGCCGTTCATGATTTTTTTAATCATTAAAAAATAAATAACAATACTATCGTGACACACGTTACGGCACACCCCTAACTGTGAGAATTCTGCCGTGTGGACTCTTGTTTCTTAAGATTTCAGTTGTTTCTTAAGCCCTCAGTTCATTTTACCTCTAATATTTTCATGACTGAGTAGTTTATAGCTATAGTGTTTATAGCCTATTTATGTTTTCATAGTACTAGCAGTCTGTGGAAGTTGTGCATAGTGTTAGCATTCTGTGGAGAGAACAGACAATTTTCTGTTTCACAAGATGAAGTAGAATGAATGTCAGTAATTTAAATTGCTTTTTTTTTCATATTCAAAATCAAGAATGAAATGAAATTAAATGTAATGTAGACAGGTGACACTTTAATGGCAAATCCCTCGCTATGAATGTCATCTCCATTATGTCGCCACAATTACAAAGAACACTTTCTGCCCAGCGTGTGTCTCACAGTTCTCAGGTCTGATTCTTTATAGTGGATGTGACAAATACACAGACTGCAGAACATGTCTGAAAGATTGTGGCTGACTGGCTGTCTGATGGACTGCTGTGGACCCTTGTAGCCCCAAATATACCCTGTTTCCCAACCCATCCTCAGTCCCTCTCTGCTTGTACCCATCCATCAGCAGCACACCACCCTGTCTTTTCAAATCCATCTCTGTCCACTTACAGTTTCAGTAGTCACTCTAAATGCTGCTGTCTGCCGGGAGGCTTGCTCTGTCACCTTCATGGTGACGGGGTGTAAGACAGAGGAAATAATGGGTGTGTGTGGGTGGGTGCGTGTGCGCGCTACGGGCCAGAGGTAGGATGAATGATGAGTCAGGCTGTTTGTTTGGTAGTTGGAGTCTGCCGGAGGGAAGAGCCAGGGGACAAAAAAAGCAAAAAAGGACAAAATTGCGGTGCTGGATGAGAAGGAAGGGAATTACAGGACTTCACCTCTCAGAGAGGGAGGAATGGTGCCCTTGATAATAACATATATATGATAATATACAATATATGATAAAATATGAAAATATAAAGATGAAAATGTTATCTTATATCTTCCATCAGTTTGAACTTATAGACTATGCTGTATCCTGGGCGACTTCAATGATTTAATACTGTATTTTCATTAAGGTCATTTTTAAAGAATGCTCAGAATTGAAGCAGCAGAGGCGGAGATAGATTTCGCATTATGCAATCAATAGCATATTTTTGTTAGATTCCTCTTGCCCACGTTTTTCAAACTTCCTGCCCCCGTTTGTAGCACAGTCTTGCAGTTTAAAAAGTGTGGTCGCCAAGCTCAAACCAAGATGACATCATCTGCAGTTATTTTTCTCGGCCTGCTTGACAAATGTCTTCCAGAGCCACAGAAGACATATTACACAGGCTGAATAGCACTCTTCCTGAGCAGAAAACTGACCTTGATCTATAAAACTGGTGGCGTTTCGCTTTACCGCCACAATGTGATTACAGCTGCGAGCACTGCTGTCTGCCACAGTGTCTTTTTGATACTACCATTGGGGACACCAAAGTCGGAAATGTTTCAATCCTGTGCACGGTGGCTATAAGAACAGGAAAGGCAGATTCTATTTTACAAAAGGAAAGGTGGGCAGACCAACTACATCTGGCAATAGTGTATAATTTTCTAAAAAAAAAAATTCCATGAAAAGACCAAAATCAACAAGTTGACACTAGTCACCAGTGTATCTAAAAGCCTGATACAGGCAATCTTATTCTCTCCGTGCCATTATACAGTAGATCCCACACATAAGCCATGCCATTGTGCTAGGTGACATGTTTTCTTCATCACAACAAACATAGGCACTGGAGTTTATTTTGAGTTAATCCCCCATCCTGCTGAGACTCTGCTGAGATGTAACAAATACATAATTTATGTTTAATTGCATGTAAGATTTAGGGGGATTTATTGGCAGAAGTTGGAAGAAATGGAATCTAATTTTCATAAATATGTCGGTGTAGTATTAGTGTATTTTCATTAACTTAGAATAAGCCCTTTAAATCCGTGGAGGGCACAGGTCCTCCTCCACGGAGGCTGCCATGTTGCACCGAGAACGGACAAGCCAAACACTGGCTCTAGACAGAGCTTTTCATGTTTTGTGTGAGCTTTCGTGGCCACCGTATGTTTTCTTACATGTTTGGAAGGGGAGGGTGAGATGAGGTGTTTGAAATCTGCAAGCTCACCAGTCAATGACATCACATCCTACACACTGGTGCTTTGAAATGACAATACCCAGCTATTTTAAGATACTGTTCAACATTTTTTAAATCACCTTATGTATTACGTAAGGCTGTCATTCCCAAAGACTCAGTCAAGACTCACATGTGGGTCACAGGAAATTTTATTTGGGTCACCAAATAAATAAAAGGCCATGGAGGAAATTCTGCAAATGTAAGATTTATACCTGCAGTACACCATTTAAAAAGTGTATATTGTTTTACTGATAGGAGAAAAAAATAAGAGCCTGTTAATTCCATCTAAATGAACTTAATTTGTCTCATTTATGAAGCAGGCTAAAATATCCAATATTGTTTTCCTGATCAGGTGAAATAAAAACGACCTGTTCACGACCTGACCTGTTAACTCAGCTTAAATGCATTTATTTCTAATTTCTTAAGTTTTAACATGCGTATACATATTCAATAAAGATAAAGATAATATAAGATGATGCGGAAATGGCAGTAAAAAATGGTCAGGAACTTTCATTTATGCACAGATCAACTCTTCCCACAATTTATTGATGAGGTGTTCTAATAACCGTTACATTGATGTTACAATGACTGACAGGTGGAGCCCACAGACAAGATGGAAAAGAGGAGTGTTGTATAAAATACCCACACTTACATGCATGTAATACCCTGGTTATAGAATGATTTGTATAAATATAAAAAATGACTTATACAGATCAATTATAAGAATGCTTCCTGAACATATTTCATGATCACCAGATTGATTTATTTGTAGTTTAGGTTCTGAAATCATGCTAAAATCACATATCTGCTATCATAAAATCCTGTGGTTGGTTTATTTGCCTTTGGAATACAAATTAACCACACCAGAGTGGTACTCTGGTACCTCTTTGGTACTCACCAAGCTGAGTCTCAAGAATACAAACATCAATATTTAGTCTCAAAGAAGACCGAGCTCAATACAGGCAAGTTTATGGATCCATCCAGACAAATAAAGAGGAGCTCTAATGGGGTAACGTGGACTTACACAAAGTAGCTAGCAAGCTAACGTTAGCATATGCAAGAAAATTTTTATTTGTTGCTTGAAACAACCCAGTCCCATTCCAGTCTCGGAACTATAAAATATTTAAAAAGCATAAAAGCAATACCACACTCGAGGGTGTGCTATTGTACTGAATATCAGCACAGCTGTGATTATCTTCGTCTATGACCGATTCACATCCGTGCTGATATTCAGTACAAAAGCATTCCCTCAGGTGTGATATTGCTTTATCATACATTCGTAGAAAAGAAGTTCTGTAGGAATGAATTTGCTTGAGGTAGAGAGCTACAGACATGCTGAAGTGACAGTATTGAGAACACGTTATCGGTTTTGGTTTTCTCATGGGATTTGTTGACAATGACAAAAATATAGAATGTACAGATTTTCTCCTCTAAGTGGGATTACCCTGGTCTAACCTCTTCTACAGTACATCCAAACAATAAGCTGGATAAAAACAAAAAGCCAGTGTAGCCTTTTATTGAACCACATATTGATCTTAAATGGATCTTCCTTGGGTTAAAATAAAGAATAGTGCTCCCAGTCTCAAAAGAAAGTGGCTCTTTGTCTGTCTATTTGCTGAAATAGTCAGTCTTAGTGCATACAATAACTGCTCCTTGAGTATTTTTTCTGTTTATGTCATGAGCCTTTAGCATGCATGTACACTATATGTACAGTATTCATGGACAGAGCAGGCCACTTACCTGAGGCTGGGTTCAGAAGGCATGCCCCTTGACAAAGGAAGAGGAGATGGTGGTGGAGGTGGAGGGGAGGTGCTGCGTGGCTCCTGAGGACTGTAGTCTCCTCACTGGGAACATACATCAGCCTGATAGGACAGAGCAGCACGTCAGCTTTACTCAGTCCATCCGCTCGACCCAGCCGCACTGTGACAGCCTCCTGTGCGACGTGTGAAGGGACGCAACCGTGTGTCAAGCCTAATGCTGACTTCCCCCTTCTCTCAGACACACTGTTTTTGACTCTGACGATTCTTATAGCTGTTCTCTCAGACCTCTTCTCGTACACCACGGCGGCTGCGACAGCCACAGGCAGCCAGACTTCAGAGAAGGGGAATAAACAAGCTCAGCACTTCTCCAAACAAGCTGGGAGTCCAAATTACACCAAGTCCTCTCTGTAGCTACAACCTTGACATAATGTGCTACACACCTGAATCTGATATCCCTCCCTGTCTCCGAGAGATGATACCCAGAAGCGCAAGAGAGGAACAGAGGTCAGCGCACATACACCCTGAAATCCAAGCTGCTCTAGATACTCTGATTGAAATACTACTCATTGACTTTACAGTAAGTCCTCTCACATGGATGTTTTACAAAAGGGAGGCCTGTGTATGTATGTGGTTCATCTTAAGTGTGGGCAGGGCTGAGTGAGTCTACTACTGGTTGCTCTTGAGCGTAGTCCCCTGCGAGGTGTATTGATCTGTGTATGAGTGACCTTCAGACGCATGTCCACAGGCAACTGCTACTGACTGATGAGGCAGAGAAGGAGCTTATCCTGTGGTCCTGAGTCCAAGCCCAAAACAGGCCAGCACGTGCTGTGTACATTTCACAGCTTTATGCATACATAAGCTTTTAATGGTGTCTTTTTAGCACAGGGAATGAAAATCAAGCAAATGTACTTGCAAAGCATGCATGTAAATCACATCAGGAGTGCAAATCAGGACTAATATTCCATCTCACTCTATTTGCTATTGGTCATTAGGGGTGTAAGAAAATATCAGTACACTTGAGTATTCAAATATTATGTTTTGTGATACTCACATCACTATCCTGATATTGTGATGCATGCAAAGATTTGTAGCGGTGGCTCATTTAGTGTTGTGTTCAAATATCCAACGGCTAGATAGGAGTGTTGTTATCTATCTCTGATTGCACAAAACACTTTACTCAAATTTTCAGCAGATACTATTTGCACCCAGGCTGGAATACCAAATGTGGCTATTTGCATCTGGGGTGGAATAGCCAATGTGGCTATTTGCACCTGGGTGTATATAGACCAGTGTGGAAGAGAAGACCACCTAGGTGTCTGTAGCCAATAATGCTATTTGCACACAGGGTGTAAATAGCAAATGCAGCTGAGAGAAACCATGATCTATGCCTAAACCTAACCAATTAGTTTTGTTGGCCTGAACCTAACCAAATTAAGACTGAAAACTGAAAATAATGATTAAAAAAATGTAAACACCACCGACACTACTTTCACACTACTGTCAAATAGTCTCCCAGGGCAAGATTCGAAACCCTACTCTTCCAAGGAAGCCTCCCGCCTAACAAATTCATCAACTGCAGCCTCTTGGCAACAGTAAATGTGTTGCTCTTAATAGCCAATAGGTGAGAATAGCCAAATAGCTGCCATGTGCTTATTAATACCAGGGTACAAATAGACATAGACATGACATGCATAGACATGCATATATGGTGGTGTGTTCCATATACTATAATTTTCCATAAAATTAGACTTCAAAAAAGCAATAGATCACCTTGCTTACAGTGCCGCAATAAAAGTGTAATGTATTCTAACGTCAGATTCTGGCCAACACAGTCAGTCATTGCTCCATTTGTGCCCATAAATGTCCTCAGTATATTAAGTTTTAATTGCTAATTATATTAAATTCAGCAACATATCCAAAAGCTTCTAATTGAAACTTAATGAGTTACCATCATTTTAGCCTCAGAAAAGATTAACATATCCGGAAGGCGGATATACTTAGGATCTGATAATCACAACAAGTAGGCCATTGTTCCCTGCAAAACACTGTAATCTCCTGACTGGAAACAACAACAGTGGTAAATGTTGTCTTTTACGCACAACAGGCAACTAGGATCTTCCCACAAACCGCGCGCGACTCAAGTGGAATTGGGGAGAAGGAGGAGGAAGGTTTGGGTTGCCAGATAAGCAGACACCATTAGTGCATTAACTGTCACTTTCCAAAAGCTCCCAGCTGTCAAAAGGTCTCCTAGCAACAGGCCAGCGCCTCGGTCCACAAACTATGAGGACGGAGACAACAACCTCCTCCGTAAAGAGCACAATAATCCTGTTGCATCCATCTCAGGGCGCACTCACACAATCCACGCCACAATTTGGCGTTCCGAGCACCTTACGGCTTTGCAGGAATTTGCTGTATTCATCTGCCTCTTGTCTTAATATGCTACACAGTCTTACGCACCTCATATGAATGTGTTCCGATTCAGTCCCGTCCCCTCCGCCTCCGTTACAAATGTCATTTGATGTCCGAGGTCGGTCCCTTGTACGTCCGCTGCGAGAGTAAAGAGGAGCGCAGCGGCGAGCAGATGCGCTCAGTTATCACGGACACTTTGTTGGCTCCACTGTAGCACCTAAATTGTTCGATTATAACCCCGCCTCTCCACGGCGGTCACATGAATGTGGACAGAGAGGGGATACAGCGCCTCCAGGTGGATAATTAGGACACGACAAACTGTGTTTACTGCATGGTCTACAGTATGATAGGAGCCTGTAGGGACAGCAGGGGTCCGCATAGGGTCTCCACTGGGGGTGTCCAGAAAATGAGAATTTTGATTTACTGCAATTTAATACCGTGCTGCACTAAGAACTGACACTTCCTATGTCTATAATGCATTAGGCTATAAACAAAGGCTGGCTAATATGCTTAGAAATAATATCTCAGTATTTTTAGGCTGTTCCACGTTACATGATATACATGATAACATACTGCAAATCCTCGAATAATGCAAACATATGATGATCTTGTAGAATATGCAATGCAATGATGCAATACTGCAAATTAAACTGCCCAACACTATATAAAGTAGTTCAAAGTAACACAACCTTAAACATCAACAGCTGTAAAATGCAACATACACATTAATGCAGCAGTAATATAAATCCAAAAAACATCAGATATAACAGTAAAACACTAACAGCAGAGCTGGACAATATGAAGAAAATCAAATATAACATTTTTTTAATACCAAGATACTGATATTGTGTCAATATTGTAGCGATGATTATTTGTGATGTTACAAAATATTAACACAGTGAGATTTTTTATAAGTAATCATCAGTAAAGTAGATATAATAATTAAGTAGGTATAGGCAAGAAATAAAACAGCTAGAACAGTAATATGTTAAGAAAAGAAAAAAATCACTTTACTGTAAGGCAGCCTTTAAAACCAGGAAAAGAGGACACTTATGCCATATCACAATATAATGATATCCAAAGTCTTAAACCTTTAAAAATACACATTTTTCCCCTCGCCTGTTGTGCTATTTTTCTATCTAGATAGTTTTGGTGTGAGCCTCAGAGTATTGGAGATATTGGCCGTGGAGATGTCTGCGTTCTCTCCAATATATTGGGATTCTGTAATAGAATATACCAACTGCTTTCTTTTTACTAGAAAGAAAGTAGTTTACATCAAACTACCAGAAGGTGCATAGATTATTTTGGTATCGTTTTGGAAACAGACACAGGTTTTGATTTTTTCAAACTTTTTTTTCTAGCCAATATCTCCAAAACTCTGCAACTCATACAAAAATCTAGATGGCTAAATAGCACTACAGGCCAGGAGAAAAGTGTATGTTTTTGATATTGGGGTGAATTGTCTGTTTAAGATCGTATCTAGTCTCATGTTATGATATCAATATAATATCAAATTATTGCCCAGTCCTGACCCTAAACATACTTATGAGACATTATAAACAGGTTATAGCACTGCATATTTATAGCCATAATTACTCATAAATAGCCGTTGTCCTTTATAACAACAATCATAGCACATTATAAAGCATTTTATAATTACTTATAAGGTCAGCTACCATAAGACCTCATAATTACTGGTCACTCATTGGCATTTCTTTACAAAGATCATAGTGTATTATGATTCTCATCGTTGTAAGACATTATAATCATGTTATAATGCATTATAATGATTTCATAACTTAGTAACCATAAGTTCCCCCATATAATCAGTTAGCATCATTACTAAATGCACTCATACAATGAATCCTAGGGTTAGGGTTAGAGAATTATGATACACTATGATTCTTGCAAGGAAATTACAGTGAGCAGCAGTTATGAAGTATTATGATAGTTGACCCTATATATCATTATAAAATGCTATGCTGTGAGAAGATGCATTATAGATATGCGCTTCATAAAAAGTATTACCAAGAAAACAAAGCCTATAATAACTTACAGTTGTGATGTCATTATCAACAATTTGCCCATTAAGTTTTTGTTATTTCCTGGATACTTCAATAGAAACATTTAATCTGAGTAGTTATCTGTAATGCCTAAAATAATTATTTTCATTTAGAGTACTCTGTGGCTGTATTTTTTATTAGCTGTACATTGTTGTTTTGATGTTTGTGGAGTATCCCCTGAAGCCCTGAAGGCATTACTGGGCTTTAGTCCACCTTAGTGCTCTCTGGGCTAAATTGATAAATCCGTGACTTCCATCTAGCGGTGTGTAGTAAAACTGCACCAGCATCCTCACCCCACTATCTCTTCATCTTTCCATGAAAACAGCGACAGCACCTCCTGTTGATACGGATGTTAAAAAAATAAATAAAATTTAAAAAAGTCCACCGAGTTTATAAAACAGGCAAACATTGTCTGGCTTACATACACGTTGACTTTCTTAAACAAAGCCGGAAATTAAACTATTGTAACGCATATTATATTCACAAATCTATGCAGATTTCCTGACGTTTTTTCTGAGACTGTCTCATCCTGTCCTATCCTTCATCTGTACACATGCTGCGTTCAAGTGCTCCCCGTCAATACCCAAGTTCCACTGCTGTCGGCGCTCTCAGGTGCGCTTTTGTGATCAGATATTTCTTTTAAGATGTTATTTTTCTTCTACTTTAATGTGAACGTATACCATCCTGTTAAAAAATTAACACAATTTCAACTTCAAAGATGTAAATACTTTCATAAACACAACTATTTGTGATATATGTCCTTTTACCTGAAGAAATATGATTTATCTTTTACAGTCTTTTACAATTATTGTTTTCCGTATGGTTCCGTATTTTGGTGCGTTCAACACATGGTTCAACAAACGTATCTATAGTGTGTTTATAATAAAATTTCGACATTGCCAACCGCACCTGAATGCAGCTTCACTTCACAGCAGCCAGACGACGGAGGACGGAGGGACCGTGCTGGAGCTTGTCTCAGGAAACACGCTACCAAATTCCCCAGAGAGTTGCTCCAACCAGTGTCCATGTAGTCAGCTGTGGCATTAACTCCTGGCTAGTTGGGGTAAGTGTTTGGGTTTCGTTTTTACCATCTTTTTAACTTTCTGGTAGCCTATCGAAGTTGTTTCGGGCCCGTCCCGTGGCAGCGACCGAGCCAGGGAAGTTTACTGTACTCTCTCCCCGCATTTGGCGTCTAATTCACGGGAAAACGGCTTTCCTGTCGATACATTGACGTACCCTTTAAAGTACTTAGCTTTAGGAAATGCAAAGTCATGAAAATGTGATAGAAACTTATTAATTATTACTTTACAAACCTGTACATGTTTGCTTACTACATTGAAGTGGTGCAAGAGATTTGCTTTGCTAACTTTTATTGTCTTTAATCTTTGCTAATATGCTAACCCAACACTTTATGCTAATAACTAACCAAAATGCTTTATCCTGTTACTACTTACAGACCTGCTACAGTCAGCACTATGAAGACTGTTGAAGGTGGTTACTTTTTATATAAACAGTGGTGTGGTAATATTAGGTAAACTCCTACCACGAGTGATAACATCAACATATGATAATCATCAGCACCCATTACAGCACCCATATAAACAACTCATCTCTTCATCTTCAATAGACCATGTATCATATATGGCTATTTTGATTTAATGTGTGTTAATGGTTGTAGAGCTGTAATGATTAATCAATTAATTGATTATTAATCGATTATTAAATTAACTGCTAGGTATTTTGATAATCGATTAATCTGTTTGAGTAATTTTTTGAAGAAAAAAGTCTTTCAGCTTCTTAAATGTGAATAATTTCTATTTTCTTTTTTATTTACTGCTTTCTAACTATTTAAAACGAAACAACTATTCACTGAGAAAATAATGGACCAGTTAATCAGCTATGAAAATGATCATAGTTAGTTGCAGCCCTAAATGGTTTGAATTTAGATGATAAATTTCTTTTTAGAATTTCCCACATAAAGTCTGCTTCATTACAGCACATATTTGTAAGTGAAATTACCAAAAAAATAACACTCTTACACTCTCTTTAAAGATTTTTAAAGTTGTGCAGTTATGATTACAATTATGTTATGGCTTTGGAAAACTCATGATTGTGATATGTAGGAGATTGACCGAAAGACTTAAGTGTAGCGCTGGGTGATATGGCATATAAGTTATATATTTTATAAATAACATTGTAAATTCTGAAATATTGCAACAATATGGAAGGGATGACCATTAATGCTTTCACAAAATATGAACAGAATGAGGGTTTTGATAAATAATTATCAGTAATATGAATATAACGACTAAGTGGGTAAAGGCAAATAAAAGAACAGTCTGATAAGTTCAGAAAATTACACCACTTTACTGTAATGCATCAATAAAAACCAGGAAATGACAATACTTATGGCATATCACAATATCCAAAATCTAAGATGGTATCTGTTCTCAGATTACACTGGCAGTATAATATTGATATATTGCCCAGCCCTAAAGCTGTTTTTCATCTAACCAGTGGAGAGATATTAACTTCAAAATCACAAAAACACGTTTTGTGGTATGATGGAAATGGTTTCATCTGAACTATCTGATTAATTTCATCACAGCCACTATCAGGAAGTATGTACACAGGGCCGAGAAATAAAACATGTCAATACATTTCTCTAAATGTGTGTTCGATTTTCTAAAAGTTTCCAGAATGAAATGGACCATAGTTCAAGAATTATCCTATAATGCACATGTATATGTGTTAGTATACCGTATATAACCAGAACTAATACACAAAACAAGTCTTGTATGTGCCCCTATAAAAACCCAAACCAAATCATACTTTACATTTGCGTTCACTGGGAAAGAATTACATTCTGTCAGGCATTCAAGATTCTTGGCTGCTTTTTCACGTGTGTGCATGTGAAACTGTGACACTTTAATGTGAAGTTTAATGTGCATCAACAAGCTGAGACTCATTCTACTGAATCAGCCTGAATCTTTAACATTCCCCGCCCTGTGTAAATGCATGCTCTTCAAGTCTGCACTGGGATTGACTGGATTTTGGTCCCATAATTCCATGTTACTTATGTGTCAAAACAGTGCTTCTCAAACTGGAGCCTGAGGAACTCAAGGGACCTGAATGCGTAACTTACTTTAATTTGCTTAGCTTCATTTGCCTCTAGCACAATGAGAGAGTTGTATGGTAGACTGTTTTGATGATAGAGCTTCAGTGTGTTCCTGCTCTGCAATTCTGTGGGAAATACGTTATTAACCACTTAGAAAAAATCTTGTCAGCTGGGGATCTTGTAGACTTCAAGTCTTGATGAAATGTGGGTTGTTGTGGTCCAAGAAGAACCTCTCATGGTAAGGTTCAGTTGTACTGGAAAGTATAAACCCATTTCATGAATACGTTATTTTCAGGGATGTGGGATTCCTATCTGTGACCCAGAGGCACATGAGGGCCAATGATGAGAAAGTCTTACCTGCTGCGATGCCTGTCGGCTCCACTGAGATGACCCCAGGCAAAGAGAGATGTGGATGACGTGTGAGCCAGGGGAACTCAACGTTTGGGCCAATATATCCTCACACTGAGCCAAAAAGAAACCTGTTCTAGTTGACACAAAAAACGCACAGTCATACACACGTATTCCCAATCAGCTATCATGATGCTGATGCCAGGACCAGTGTGGGCGTGCCTGGCACTGATATGGGTGGGAAGCTGCAGTGCCCACAGCCTGTTTACCTGCGAGCCCATCAAAGTGCATCGGTGCTTGGGGGTGCCCTACAACATGACCTTCTTTCCCAACATGATGGAGCACTACGACCAGGATATTGCAGCCAGTAACATGGAGGTGAGTCCTCATAGCGTTACATACATCAGTTTGTTGACAGATTGAATTGTGCCAGTATTGGCCTTGTTGGGCATTAGCCAGTCTATCTTGTTGACTACCAGTACAGTTTTTTTTCCTGAAAGCAGACTCATGTAAAATACGAAATTAAATTACAATTTACACATATTTTCTGTCTTTTCTTAATTAATTCTTAATTAAAAGTCAAATATTGCTCTCTTCAAAACGAACAGACTCCTCTGGCAAAAACAGTAATTTGACCATGCAAAAGTTGCTTATCTACTGCTGCCTTGATTGTTATATTATTTGGGTTATTGTGCGACTTGGATGTTTTAAAAGGATAGTTCAGATTCACCAAAGTGACGTGAACAAACTAACCAACCTTAGCTGCAGTAGAGAAGTACTTTATACAACCCCACTGCAGAAAACTTGAACTATCCCTTTAAAGGCTGAATTTGTTGCTGATTTATTCCTGCCTTTTAAATGTGGTACTGGGGTGGGCTAATCAGTGCAAACCCATGTTGTGTGTGAACAATATTTGGCTAAACATCAGACATTGTTCAGACCCACAGAACCATATTTAAAATTCTAGTGGAAGTCCCAGAGTTTTACAAAAAGCATCTGTTTTGAGCATCAAGGATGAACTGGTACACAGTCATAGACAATGTGATACTGCCAGACAGTTTGAAATAAGATAATTTTTCACATCTTGTCTCTGGAAAACATTGTGTTAAGGGGTTTCACAGCCATTGGCCCACCTTAAAGAATCTCATTAGTTTTGGTTTCCGTGAAGAGTTGTAATTATTATTGGCCTGTGATAGAAAAAAATCTCACTCCGCTTGTAAATAAATATTATAATTCAAGTCACATTTACAGATAATGAATATCATCTCAAAATAATTGCTAGGATTAGTGCTGTTATTAGTGGCTCCAGTCTATAAATGTCAGAGTCTGTCAGCCTTTAGAAGTGCATATTGAGTGAACCATAATTATGATTTTGTAATGGTCATCAACGGGCACACACAATTTACCAGCCGCTGTTTGTCCACAGATCATGCCTAATTGTTACAGAGCACTATCTAGGAAATAAACTGTTGAATTGCATTGTTGTGAACTCGATAACTATGAATCTGTACACTCAACAGATTGACAGAAAGTCAAAGTGAAATTGCATTGCAATTTTTGGTTCGACTGAGGTCTGACATAGACTGTGAGGTCTGACAGTCATTTTCTGTCATCAGAACCTTGCTAGACAGCCTCCTTTGTATAAGGCAGGACGAATGCAGAACTGAGAAGAGTCAAAATAACATGAATTAAAAGTAATGCTAGTTAACTTAGCTTCCTTGTACCATGTGGACTACAAACTCTGCTCTTCTCTCATTCCTTGCCCATTGTGCTAGCAGACCTTGCAGTCATCAGCAAACTGACAACAATTAATCTGAGGGTAGCTGATGGCTAGCTGGTGCTTCATCTGATTGGCCAGATATTGTGAATGATTGGCCCATGTATCCACAGCTCCATATTATAAAATGTTGACATATTTGTTATGTTTCAGGCAGTCTTTTGATGATGATTGATGTGATTTATTGCTCAGCACTACTCCTAAATCTTAAATGCAGTGAAGGGATAGATGGCTTGTATTGCTAATGGTACACAACCAATGCCATGTGTGCCTATCTTCTATCAGTGTTTTTATGCTGTGACTTGCTGCAGTCAGTAGTGCACCACCAAAATTGACAGCACATCTCCTGGCAACACTAGCACTCAGATGTCAGTCAGTAGCTGCTGTGGGAGACACACACCCGGAGACTTGAGGTTTAGGCACTGTTAATTGTTAACTGTCATAATTTATATTTCTTTGCACAAAAAATGAGGAAAAATCAGATTTCAACTTTAACATTTTTGCGTTCAGGCTGACTGACATTTCTTCTGCCTTTTTTCTGCGGCCTAATGCGACTTTAGTGTTGTCTTGTGTCCTTCCTCATCAGTGAACTCAGTGTCTGACTGTAGTTGTTGCATCCTGTGTCCTGGCATTCCTGAAGGCAAGGGTTTGGGTTACACACATTTGGTGTCAGAGCGTTGAGCATGAACAGTGATCTGTTAAGGGAGTCTTTTGTGTCACAAAGGTAGCAGGCTAGCAGGTACGGGCTTTTTATTTCACAAGCAGACTTGGCCACGGGCGACTTCATCGACTTTGTTGTGAGGGGCCTTTGATATCTGGAGGAAGGGGAGGGACACACCCAGCCTCACACAAAGCCAACCCTGCATACCACAATGAGCATTCTCTCTCTGTTAATCACTCACTCATTTCCCCCTGTACACAGTCTTACCTCCAAACCCTGTCTCCCAGGTGACAGGCTTGCACTCTCTGGCTTACAGTCAACATTACATATTATACATGGCTCTCTTTGAAAGTGTGCAGTGATTTATCACAAAGCCCTGACGCCGTAATCAAGCAGACTTGTGCTTCAGTATGGGCTCAGTCTGGCCTATCAGTAGGATTTTCCGGAGGAGGGCTAACCTTTTTCTGCCCTTGGTCCCAAATTCCACCAGTGTTTGCCAGAGTTTGAAATAGAAAAGTTTGAAGTGTTAGAATACAAAGAGAATGGAAAGACTAATTGACGAACTGTAACAGACAGGGAGCACTTTAGGGTCTTAAAAGTTTGAGCGGAAGTTTGAAAAGTGATTTTCTAGCCATTTTTTGGAATCATTTAATCCTTGAAGTACTTTGCTCTGAAATTCTCTGCAGAGGATTTTGCCTTTGGGAGCGAATCAGCTCGACTTGTAGCGCTGATCCTGGCTGAATGTTTTTGAAATGAGGGCAGTTTTTACAGTAACTCTGCCGTAAAGCAAATAAAGGTCAGATTGTTGAGCAATGGGCAGCTCATTGAGAAGGACTCCAGGACCTCCACAGTAGAGAAACAAGGACGCTTACTGTCAGAGGGCGCAAGCCCAGGCCCCAGAGATGTGGGCCTACTGCCAGACTGGATTTCAGGAAAAAAAAAAGGAGAGGAAACATTAGTATAATAGCAGACTGTGTTGGAGCGTATGTGTGTGTTTTGTGTACAAATATTAGCTGTAGACTGGCAGAAGTCTGCGCGCATGTTGGTCTGATAATGGTTGATGAGGTTAAAAGACAAAGCTCTAAAACATTCATGTGGTTTTTTGTGCAGTTGTGAGTGAACAAAGTATTCTAGATTATGTAAGTGGTTAAAAGTCAATAATAAAAGAATCTTGGTAAGTCTAAAAAGTATACACTCAGTCAAGTTCGAAAGAATCTAGAAACATCAGCATAGACATGACCTGTACTTGTTTTACTGGCAAGAAGTGTTCTCCAATGTAAGCTGCACATATTGTGCTGTAGATACATACTGTGTCTCATCAGCAGCCTTACCTATCAATAGCCCTCTGCATTCCAGCCTTCCTGGCCTGTCGTATGTTTCCAAACGTCCATGCACTCATTTCCTGCCACTATACTGCACCCCCCACCTCTCAGTCCCCGCGCTCTTGACCAGTGTGTTGAAACGGACGAGTATGGTTCCCAGCCAGTGAATGGGCCTCTTTGTGGTGCACTATAGATCATGGCAGATCAACAAAATGAAGTTAACACTTTATGTAAAGCGGTGGTTCCCAACGTTTTTTGATTTGTGGCTCGTTAAAATGAAGCAAAGTCAACTTGCAACCCATCATCGTCATCATCTTCCATATGTCTAAGGGTTATTATAACCTGGTCAATCAAAGTCTTCTCCATTACTTCCTGTTTAATCTTATAGATCTTAGGAGGTAAAATGATCCAGTTTTCCACAAGAAAAAAGCAAATATTGGGAAAATGTCTAAAAAATTATTATAGTTAGCCTAATGTAGTATTAATACTTTTTGCTGGCTTAATTATCTTGCAAGCTCTTATTCCCATTTATGACCTCAGCACTTATTCAGTGACATGCAGGGATGAACAATAAAATTAAGGCTGATAAATTATTTTCCGATAATGTGAAATTTATATTAGTTATTCAGATAATGAAATTATATCTGATAAATATTGGCTATAATAATATTACATGTTTTGACATAACCCTCTTACGAGCCTTTCAGACACGGCAACAGTGGCACCACTGCATTCTGAAGCACTTTTTTTTTTTCAATAGCTTACACCACGTGGTTTGTCGCTGCACTGAGCAAAGCGAAATGCACTGCACACCACTCAGTGAACTTGCACTCAAAGTTCAATTTGGTTGAACTTAACACAGTGAACATGGTGGTGAGCACAGCTCAAATCGCCTTGTGTCTAAAAGGGCCTTTAGGCTGAATGCTCTGTAAAAACCAAAGTATGTTTGTGAAGTTTTTCTGATACTTGCTTTACTAGAAAAAAATAAATGGACATTTGAAGAGTCAGAACTGTTTCTTAGTTTTTGTTGTAGTAGTGATGTCAGTTAAATCTGGTTCAGTCAGAGCTGTGAGATGGGATCACAGAGACATGGGATCCCTGTGAAAATCTAAGAAAGAAAGCTTAGTTTAGCTATCTTAAATGCCAATTTTTTGCATGGTGTCTAGTTGTGGGTTGCATTTGCAAAGATATTTTCATGATCTCACAGACTGCTACTGTTTACCTGAAATGATCCAGTGTTTTCAGGGCCAATCAATATTTAAATCATAAACTTTTCCACAGGCTCACAGACCCCCTTAAAGCATACAAATCAAGTCCATGTTTTTTTCAGATAAAGATCACAGCCTCTGATACTTACAAAGTCAGTACAACGCAACTTTTTTTTCTCTCCATCCCCAGCCATTCATGCCCCTGGTAAACCTGCACTGTTCTCCAGATGTCCACCACTTCCTGTGCCAAGCCTTTATCCCAGAATGCACTGAGGAGAACAAGGTGATCCGTCCATGCAGAGAGCAGTGCGAGACTGTTCTGTCTGACTGTGAGGAGAATATACGAATCTTTGGTATCACCTGGCCTCCTGAGCTACAGTGTGACAAGTAAGAAATGCAAAATTGCAGAGAATCCGCAATAGCAACAACATTAAGAGCAACCATTAAGAGGTTATTATTTATTTTTTTTTTTTCTCTCATCAGATTGGATCCGTGTGGCTTCCCTGATGGTTCGGCACCTCCTGCAACCACCCCAATGAGCTCGTCAGCAACCAAGAGGGACCTTGGCTTTTGGTGCCCGCTGCAGCTGAAGACCAAGCCAGGCCATGGCTCATCATTCCTGGGCGCCCAGGACTGTGCTCCGCCTTGTTCCAACATGTACTTTAAACCCCACGACATTGAATTTGCCAAGAGCTTCATCGGTGTGTGCTCCATCATCTGCTTGGGCGCGACACTCTTCACCTTCCTCACTTTCCTCATCGACGTCAAGCGTTTCCGCTACCCAGAGCGACCCATAATCTTCTATGCCGTCTGCTACAGCTTTGTCTCACTCATATATTTCATCGGTTTCCTGCTGGGGAACAATGCAGCCTGTACCAAAGCGGCTCATCCTGCTGGTGTGGATACAGTGGTGCTGGGCTCTCAGAGCAAAGGCTGCACTCTGCTCTTTATGCTGCTCTACTTCTTCTCCATTGCGGGTATCGTCTGGTGGGTCATACTTACCATTACCTGGTTCCTGGCGGCTGGTCCCAAGTGGAGCTGTGAGGCAATAGAGAAGAAAGCGGTACGTTTTTTAAGGATATAAAACAATAGTGGTTTACTTAATGTGTGTGTTACATGAGATACTTATCAGTAGTTAGTGTATTGCCTACATTTGTTGCTGGTCGACACGCCTCTAGGTTGGAGAAGCAGAAGGGGGCACCAGCACAGAAGCTAAGCTTTAGGCAATTACAGAAGATCCTCCTAAAAAAGTCAATATCAGTTAAAGTGTATATTATATTAAAAATACTGTCTCTACTTTACTTTGTCATCTGACAGCCTGCAGTCACCAAACCAACCAAACTCCATGGGTGAAATCAGTAATTTTACCTCACATCACAGAGAAGTTGCTGGTCTACCGCTGCCTTGATAGGTTAGCATGTTTGTGTTATTTTGTGACTTTGGTGCTTTAAAAGGATAGTTTGGATTCACAGAAGTCACACAATGACACAAACAAACTAACAAATCAAGGCAGCGATAAACCAGCAACTCCTGTGTTCTGCAAGGTGAAATAATTGATTTTGTCAATGGAGTTTGGTTGGTTTAGAAAGAGAAATATATGGCTCATATAATGGAGGTTTCCTGTTGGAAAAAGGCTGCCTGATAGCAAGGTGAAATGGTTAAAATATTCTAAACATAGTACACTTGCACTGATTTGTTTAAGTGGCTAAAATACCTTTTGTTGCTGACCCCATCAGTAGTAGTGCAGTCCTGAGCTTCCTACACCACACTGAACATAATAAGATAATTCTAACTATCCCTTTAATGCAATTTGTTGGTTGCAAACAGGAGAATACAACAAAGAAATGTAGAATATAATATAAAATGAGCAAACGCAAGCTAGTATCAGCCAGAAAAATGGACAACAGTGTTGAAAATATAGATCCATGTGACCTCTGTCTTCAGGTGTGGTTCCACTCTGCTGCCTGGGGGATACCTGGTGCTCTAACTGTCATGCTGCTGGCTCTGAACAAGGTTGAAGGGGACAACATCAGCGGCGTTTGCTTTGTGGGGCTCTACGACCTGGACGCCCTGCGCTACTTTGTTCTGGCTCCTCTGTGTGTGGGCGTCATAGTTGGCCTCTTCCTCATCCTGGCAGGCATCGTTTCTCTGAACAATGTCCGGCAGGTCATCCAGCACGACGAGCGCAACCAAGAGAAGCTGAAGAAGTTCATGATCCGCATCGGCGTGTTCAGCTGCCTGTACTTGGTCCCGCTGGTCACCCTGTTGGCCTGCTACACCTACGAACAGAGTCACCGCAGCACTTGGGAGAATACCTGGATCAACGACCGATGTCAAGAGTACAGCATCCCCTGCTCCTACAAGGTAGCTGTGGCTTATTCACTCGCTGAACGTGTTATGGTTCCCAACAAGTTAAGGTGAAAGGACACGGTCTTGGTCAGACTACCAACGCTCATCTGTTTTTGGCATATCCAGATTGCTTTTAGAAAGTCTAGACAGCAAAAAAACACATGAAGTATGATTTTTGCAAATTGGATCTAAGCCACATTTGGAGGTGGTTTGAAAAGTGATTCCACTTGGATTTCTATAGAGGCATCTCAATCTGGTGTCTTTTGTGCAACTTGCAACTTGCAAAACACAACATCAAATCCGGTGACAGCAGCTGAGCAGAATCCATGCTGCTACTAGCAGAGCAGCTACACTAAAAGCTGCATCACCAACATACATAGATACTGATGCCTACGCTGTTACCACAGCAACTCAAGCAGATAGCTTAGTGATGTTTGGACACTCAAATCCAATCTGACAACTTGCAGTGTGGATAGTCTAGTCTGATAGTCTGTCTGTCGTAAAGATCTGATCTGAGAAACAAATCTGATTTGCCTGCAGTCTGAACAAAGCATTAGAGTGAGTGTATGCTTGTGTGTGTAAAAAAAAAAAAGGCAAAGTGCATGTTCTAAACTTGAAAATTACTAGTTAAGCCTCGAAAGCCTTAAAATCGTCTGCAAGTTGTAAAAATATATCTCACATAACAAAAAAAAAACAAAAAACTTAACATTTCATCCCTGCATTCTTTCAGTAAATTTAGAACACACATACATGTTGATCAAATTTAGCACTAAAGATGGTCTAATCACATCATGTAACAAAAATGTGACTATTGTGTTTGAACCAGGCCTGGAACTTCATCATTTTAGAGGCAAGGCCACTTGAACTTTGGTACTGCCAGTTTTTTGAGGGCATGAAGGCCAGTGAAGCAAGGCCATCAAATAAAACAATGATTTAAATTATTTTACCAGAAATAATTTAATGTAAAGGCCAAGGATGATTTCATTTGCATAGTGGAGCAATCAGTGAAATAAGAAAAGAACTTTTTATTTCATAAAGTAATGTTACAGTCATTAGATTATAATACTCATTAGGCACATAGCCCTTCTTAGACAGGGTCAGCATGGTCAATGTATATACCATATACAAGCAATACGTGACATGTATATGTTGAGTATCTTATCTTATTTTTTGCTCATTTATCAAACTCGGTGCGAGGTTTGTGTCACACTGTCATAAATAGCCCGGTTTTCCAGATGTTCATAACGGGCTTGAAATCAAACTCTCTGCCAGTTATGTGCTCAGGGTTTCACTTGATGTTGCCCAATCAGAATTCAGAATCTCAACAAAAGGCAGGAAAGAGGCAGAGGAGAAAACAACAGAATCAGCTGGGTCAGGGAGGGCAGGGCATCGAGACCACTGTGGTTGCAGGGCAGATCATTTTTTGAGGGGCATAAGGCCAAATTAAGGGGGCACGGCGGCCAAGGCCTCTTTGAAATTCCTGGCCTGCTCTGAGCTACACACAAAATGTCTATTACTGGAGGTGTTTTTGAACTCTGAGTATTAGGTTGAAAATAATAATGGAAAAACCATGACCTCAATTCCAACCTGCAGCCCTTCGCTGCATTCTAAACCCTCTCTCTCTCTCTCTCCTTTTCTGTCTCTTTCCAGCTTTATTATGCAAATAAAGGCGCTAAACGCCCTCAAAATACTCTAAAATCTAAAAATGTCTCTAACACGATAAGCACAATTTCCTAAACAACACACATATAATTGTTTTTAAAAATTAAATAACAGCCCAGTCTGGCCTATCTTTAAATAGATCACTTAGTGTGTGTGTAAGTGTCTTAAGTCAAAAATTGGTTTAGTTAGTTTACATAAGCAAAATCACAAGGATTCCATTATGGTTTGTGTGTGTGTGTCTTTGTTTCAGACAACAGAGCTTGACCGCCCTGACCTCTCACTGTTCTTGGTGAAATACTTAATGACACTGGTGGTTGGAATATCTGCTGTGTTCTGGGTCAGCAGCAAAAAGACCTGCTCTGAGTGGGCCTACTTCTTCAACAGGACCCGCAAGAGAGAGTGAGGCCATATCTTTTGTCTTGTTACATTTTCAAATTCAGTCTCCATGAGAAATAGACCTGTAATGTGACTACACTCTCCTGTTCTCTGACTCACAGTCCCATCAGCGAGAGCCGCCGGGTGCTGCAGGAGTCCTGCGAGTTCTTCCTCAAGCACAACAGCCGCGTCCAGCACAAGAAGAAGCACTACAAGCCGAGCTCCCACAAGCTTAAGGTCATCTCCAAGTCCATGGGCACGAGCACTGGAGCTGCACCCTCCAACGCATCCACCCTAACCAATCAAGGAACCTCTGCGATGGGCAATCACGAGCCCCGTGTGCAGGGTTCTCAGTCCGAGGCCTCGGTCAGGGAGCACCTGGACAGGGGCACCTCCAGCCGGAGCTCCAGGAGGGGGGAGAGGGAGAGGGAGAGGGAGGGGGGAGAGAGACGTAGCAAAGGCGGGAGCTCGAGTAAGATGAGCAGCCGCTCAGAGAGCATGCACAGAGTCCCAGATGGGAGGTAAGTGAGACAGGTGTGATATACCCCGGCTAATATTGTTCGATGATTTATATTTTATGTTTGTGAAATGCACAGACGTAACACTTTGACTACTTGTAGTATTTCACACATTGATATATGATTGTTTTTGGGTAGCTTTTTTCCTCTGTTGTTAAAGGAATAGTTCAGATTATTTGAAGTGGGGTTGTATGAGGTACTTGTCGACATTCAAAGCATTACCCCTACAGTAGTTGCTCGTCGCCATGCCCTCAGTTTGGAGAAGCAGAGAGCAGTAGCCACACGGAAGCTGAGCAGTGTACAGCAGTGGATGAGGTCAGCAACACTTAAAAAAAAGCTCTACCTAAAAAAAATCAACATCAGTTTAAGTGTACGCTATATTTCGAATATTTTCACTGCTTTACTTTGCCGTCAGACAGCCTTTTCTGACAGGAAACCGCTGTTATATAAACCAAATAGCACTCTCTCTAAACCAACATACACTGTTGCCTCAATCTGTTAGCTTGTTTGTGTTATAGTGTGAGTTCAGTGTTTCCAAAGGATAGTTCAGATTCACAGAGGACACACTATGGGTGGGCCTTTTTTGAGTCGCAAAAATGTGTTTTGCTGCCCACAGCAGTTCATTGCTTGAGTGCTGCTCTCTGCTTCTCCGAAATGGGTGGGTGCTGATTCGGATCTACTGTTGGTAATACACTGACCATGGATAAGTACGTCATAGAACCCCACATCAAATAATCTGAACTGTTCCTTCATTCTGTCATACGAAACAATATTTGAATACGTACTAACCTCCAATAATCTGTGTTGTGTCCTGTCTGGTTTAGGATGACTCCGAGGAGTGAGCTGTCCGAGGGCAGGCATGTCCCCAGTGCACAGCAGCATCCAGCTTTAAACCTATCACACAGCAGCAGCATCCAGGACTCCACCCACAAGCTGGCGCACCGGGTGCCTGAGGAGAGCAAGGACACAAAGGACAGCAGCTGCTGAAACATCTGACCTCCCAAATTTATCGGTGCATCCATCCATCCTAGAAAACCACTTGTTCATTTATCTGTTCCAAACCATAGCATCCATTTGTGTCATGCATTTATAAGCTTCATACGTCATACGATTATGATTGTATTGGTTACATTGTAGTCAGTGAATGTTCATTACCAGCAAAATGTGACATACCTTGAGTATTTCAAACGTGGTATGTTCAGAATCTGTGGGTTTCAGCAAAGAGCATAAAGGCGTTGGATTGTCTAGTCAAAGGGATAGTTTGGATTATTTGAAGCTGGGTTGTACGGGGTACTTGTCACTAGTCAAAGTAGATGGAGATCAGCATGCCCCCCCCACTTTGGAGAAGCAAAGAGGAAAGCCAGCATGGAAGCTAAGTAATGAAGTGCTGTGGAAGGGATCAGAAGCAACATTTTTTTCTCTTCTTCTTAAACAAGGTCCACCTAAAAAAAAAAATCTACATCATTTTAAGTGTATGCTACATTTAGAATACTTGGACCTGGACCTGTTTGAAGTGGCTAAATATGTTTTGCTGCTGACCCTGTCCATACCTTCCACGCTGGTACTCCTCTCTGCTTCTCCAAAGCGGGTGTGCCTTCCTGTATCTGTAGGTAAAACACTGACTGTGGATAAGCACCTCAAACAACCCCACGTCAAATAATCTGAACTATTCCTGTGTAACAGCTGTGTCTTTCAGCTTTACTGAGCTTCTGGCCTTATACCTGAATGTTGCAGGAGCACAGCTGCCTTCAACTTATTCATCTACCAATGGTCATTTATGTTTTTTATAGCATGCATGAAAAAATAGGTCTACTGTTATGTAGATTGGTAGCTCAATTGCATAGAATGCATACTAGCAAAGAAATGCAATATTTATGTAAATATTCTGTTTTTTAGAAATGAAGTCTTTCACTGGACTAGTCACGACACTGAGTGTTCTGTAGAAAAGGTCATGATGTTGCCAAACATTCAACTTAAGGAGAGTCTTCCTATGGTTAACCGTTTTTTTGAATGTCTTATTGTTCTTCCTGGAGAGATGGTTTGTCCTCAATCCTCATTTTGTAATACACATCGTGTGCTACTTTACTGCTCCTTTGAAAAAAGGGGCAGACTCTTAAACTTGATATAGTTGATTTTTAGACAATGTTGAATTCATGATTTTCATTTGGCAAAGTTTTAATATGAAAAATCTACTTTTTCTGTTGTACAAACACTTATTCTGCAGAGGCGTCTTCAAAGAAGTGACCTGTGAATTTGGATAAAGTATAGCTTTATAGTTTTCTTCAAGAATGTGCCTTCCTTCCTTTGATGCGTTCCTCATCTTCAAAGAACCTACAGATGTTTAACATGTGTGAGGTCTAGCTGTGTTCTCGGTGTAAATTCATATGATTTTGAGTCAAATTGAGGAGACAAATCGAAAAGGCTTTGCACTATTTGTCATTAGAAGCACAAACCACTAATTATTAAGTAAGAATAGTCATAACCAAACACAAAAAAGAGAATCTGGGGTCCTGTTCAGGCCTTATTTATAACATATGGGTCACAGACCATATATTTCTACGTACTTCCAGAGCAGTTTCTGTGATTTATTGAAAATCAGTCATGCTGTACTATTTTGCTGTGTAAGGGATCAAATCTTCCCTTTACCTTTTATATTTGGGCCTCACAGGATAATTTCAATTAGACAAGTTAAAAGGGAATCCTCGTGACACTATTTCTGTTGTACATATATATTCATATTCTGGCATGTGGACGGGGGTCTTTCTTATAATGTGCCTAGACTTAGTGTAGTCTATGAAATGCTCTACACAACTTTTGTGAACCATTTTTTTTTTTACTGTTTTTTTATGTAGCCTATCTTGTCAGTTGAATTTTGTATCAATTTAATTTTAATAAAATCTAATTGAATAAAAAACAGAAGTTATGTGAGTCAGTAATGATGTGTGATGGATTTTAGTTCAGTTTTTAGTTTTATTTGAACACTGTGGAGGACCATAACTGCCTATATCAAAAATTAATTAATTAATTAATTAATTAATTAATTAATTAATTAATTAATTAATTAATTAATTAATTAAATGACCAGAAATAGAAAATGTGACATATATATATATATATATATATATATATATATATATATATATATATATATATATAT
>JAJHUR010114703.1:0-16406 GCA_027495735.1 Lutjanus campechanus | reverse complement strand
TGGATACTCAAGATAATCCACAGTTTCACACAGGAACTATTTTGTATCTTCCGAACTACACCTGCGAACCGTATCCGTGCTAGCTAGCTCAGTGGTGCTAACGCTGCAGCTCAGCCCAGCAGGACGCCATTAATGTTTATACCCTGCACTGGCATGAACACACACCATTTTTCCATGAGTAGATGCATACCTGTGCAGCGATAAGGTTGGCGAATGGCAGAATTGCGACCGAATCTACATGAAACTTCTCACAACAAGAAGTGTTGCAGAAGTGTTATTGTCTGCCTCTGGTGTTTTAAAAGGTTAGTTCAGATTCAGCGACTCCTGTGTTCTGTGAGGCAAAATTACATTTTTTCCTGAAGGAGTCTGGTTGCTTTTGAAAGAGTGATATTTTGCTCATGTAACTGTGGCTTCGCACATGAAAAGGCAAGGTAAAGCAGTGAAAATATTCTAAATATGGCATAATGATTAAACTGATATTGATATTTTTGGGTGGCTTAAGTAGATGTTGTTGCTGACTCTGTCTACAGCAGTTCATGGTTTAGCTCCCATGTTGGTGCTGCCAACCTCCATCTACTGTTAGTTAATACACTGATAAGTACCTCATACAACCCCACTCCAAATAATCCAAACTATCCCTTTAAGTAGGCCTATTATCTCTATGGGGAGATTTTTTTTTGTTTATATTATCAGCTTACCTTCTTCTGGCTGAACTAAACAAACAGATCAGATTCAAATCTTTTCTTGCCAGAATACTTGGAAGACTTCTTACAGTCTAATTTACCAATTACCACTTAATGACCTGGCAGAGCTCCTCCGATCCAGGCTTAAGGCCACATCATTCTGCTGAAAGTGGACGGACTCACAGAGGTAGTTAATGACTTGCCAATTGCCTTTAACTTTGGCTCTTGATGAGTCTTAATCCTGCCGTGTTTCTGAGCTCCCCGAGGAATAATGCTGGTATCAGTGGTGATGCATTCAAGTGGCTCAGGTCATATTCACCAGAATCCAGAGTAATTATAGGACCATTGTCACAATCTTTGCTCTGGATTGTCTCCTTTCTTTTCTGTTATATGTAACCTCTCACATTATGTTAATGGTCTTCACCTTCAGTCACAAAAGGACTCAAAATCCCGCAAGATCAGAGAAATGGTCAGTGCATATGAATGAAATAAAAGTGACTGTGTGTCCTGTCTCAGACGTGTAAAGATTTCTGCCCCCCCCTGTGTCTCCACAGGTCAATGGTACACCAGTATCAGTACCATTTCTAACTGGCCTGATGACGCGTCTGTCCACATCTGAAGGTTTCATTGTCATCGACACACCTCAGGACATCCAGGTTCGATATAATCACTTCAACACTCTGAGCATCACGATGGGCCAGAGGCTTCAGAACAAAGTATGCGGCCTCTGTGGGAACTTCAACGGAGACCCCAGCGACGACTACATCACCTCCAGAGGCAAACCGGCCGTCAGCGCCCTGGAGCTCGCCCAGAGCTGGAAGACCAACGGTATGCAGAACAGGTGGGTCAGGCTGACAGACATGGTGGAAAATATACTGTATGTATATAATTGTACAACAGGGCTGAATCATACGTAAGAATATCATGTTGCAATTATTTTGAAAGATATCGCGATGTGTCACGATGTTAGCAGGAATGGTATTTTTTGCGTTTCCTTTTCACTGAACAAAATAAAAATGATTGTGTGATTTTTTTTAAAAATTTTTTTTGTCTGGGGTTTGTACCAAACAACCATGTTCCCTCACCTCTGGAGAATATCTTTGTAGGCTCACAATTCTTGTATAATATATAATGGATGTTATGACACATTTTATCTTTATTTAAAAAGTTTCTGTGATTTGAATCGTCCACTTGGCCATATTGTGATTTCAGTATTTCAGTTACTTGTTCAGCTTTAGTGTACAATTCTTGTGAAACCCAGAATATAACATAAAAGCTCCACTTAAAAGATTTCTTATATATTAACAATGGCTTTATTGTGATAGGATCAGTTACAGCGACAAACCCACAACCAACTTTACTGATCTTTTAGCTTCTTGTAGCCCATTGTTTCAGCTTTACAGCCCACAAACTCCATCCTCATAAACCCTTTTTTTCCACCAGCAGCAAGCAGCTGCTTTCTGCAAAAAAAAAAAAAAAAAGCTGGTAAATGAAGTGGAACATTGAGTTTTTAAATTTGAAGGGAATCTTGTGAGCTGGTTAACTCATGATTGGAGAAGTCTTAGGAGACCTTGATGACTTAGGCAGAAGGATTTATTGAAGCTCGATCAAGGAGAAACATAAAATGAATCATTGTGTGACTGCCACCCAATTCTGCAGATGTCCTCCTGTCGAGGTGTATTTAACCTTGGTATCAGAAACTGTGCATTTCCTGAGTCAGGTTTGCATGTCACTCTCAGTGTCCTCTACTCCAGTTCTGTGACTGTTTGGTCACAGGTGAAGCAAAAACATATGCTCATTTGGCCTTCGTCCCTCTGGGAGACGAAGGCCAAATACGAAGGTTATCAGGACAGCTGCCCTCGTTGGTCCAGAGACAGAAAGGTGGCAGAGGTAGTTGAAATATACTTTTTGGGATTTGTGACTGACCTCAAAAGTGACCCTTTAGCTTCAAGGAGGAAATTCCTTCACACTATAGAGCCAGATATTTCAAAACGAAGCTAAAAAAGAGAGCGAATATTGGACTTATGCTCATGTTAACGTTGGTTTGGGCTGAGAGCAGAGTTGCAACGATTCAATTCAATTGATCGATTTATCGATTGACTGTTTGTCATTTTCCAACCGAAAAATCTCAAACATTTTTTGCTTCCAGGTTCTTTAATGTGAGGATTTGCCGCTTTTCTTTGTAATTTATGACAGAAAATAAAGAGTCTTTGGGTTTTAGACTGTTGGTTGGACAAAAGAAGACATTTAAAGACGTCACTTTGGACTTTTTTTGTTTTTTTTACAATTTTCTTGACATTTTATAAACTAAACCATCAATCGATTCATTGTGAAAATATTCAGCAGATTAATGGATAATGAAATAGAAATAAAAGGTAGCACAAGCTAATTAAAAGAATAATGAATGATACAATAAGGTAAAAACTTTGATGTTTCTCCTGTAGTTGTGATGAAACCCAGTACGTGGCTCTGGCCCAGTCCTGTGACAACACAGCAGTGGCGGCCCTGCAGGGTGAAGACGCCTGCCAGAAACTCACCCAGCTGAAGGGTTTCTTCCAGCCGTGTCACGGCCTGCTGGACCCCCGGCCCTTCTACCAGTCCTGCTACCTGGACGGCTGCTACAATCACCGCAAGGCTCAGGTCTGCGGCTCGCTGGCGGCCTACGCAGAGGCCTGCCGCTCGCTGGGCACCCTCACCACCAAGTGGATCGCCCAGGAGAACTGCTGTAAGGGCACCGCGAGGCACCAGCCTCGCACTGCACGTCTTTGTGTGTCAGTCACATTTTTAAAGCTGCAATTTTAAAATTTATTGATTTAAATCTGCAGTAAGAGGACACAGTTAAGATTTTAGAGATTAAATCAAACTGAAAAAGTTTAGGGTGGCACTGAAGTGTACATGTCCTTGACTGAAATTTCACCCAGTGCTTTTTATTGGCCGTTGTCTGGCTGTATATTGAACATACATGTTTGATTGAGCTTACATTGTGTGTGACAGCTAACATTGTGTGTTGACCTGTCTTTAGCAGAATGGATCTACGACCCCTGTGCAGGAGAGATCTGCACAAACTTCACCTGTGAGCTGGAGAACGGAGGAGACCTGTGTGGCTGTCCTGAGTTACCCACCACCACTGGAGGTGAGAGCTTCACAGGGTAATAGGGTTGTATCATCGATCCCTGGTTTTAATCCTGTCCCTGTACCATGGTAACACTTTAGAGGAAGGAGTAAATGAATTCGTCAATTCATGCATGAGGTCATGCATGAATTGACAAATTCATTTACTCAGTTATTATGTATTAGCTAAATATGTTTATTAATAGAACTGACTATTTTTGTTCCAGAAATATAAAAAAGTTTCTGTGCAGAATGTTCCTCTTGTGACGGAAACAACAGTATTTACAGCATCACACCAAGCAGGAATAATAATACTGGTGTTCAGTACTTGATGTGTGTTTGTGTGTGTTTGTGTGTGTGTGTGTCTGGCAGGTGATGATGACATCATCCAGGCAGAGGTGACCTGTAAGCACGCTCAGATGGAGGTTTCCATCTCCAAGTGCAAACTCTTCCAGCTGGGATTTGAACGGGAGGACGTGAGGATCAACGACGAGCACTGCGCCGGCATCGAGGGGGAGGACTTCATCTCCTTCCACATAAACAACACCAAGGGACACTGCGGCTCCATCGTACAGGTTGTTGCTGCATTGATTTTTGAGACTTTTCGTGTAATTACAGTGATGCCACCTGCACCTTGCACTGCATGTTAAATTTGACTTAAAACCTGCTTCTGTCCCTCTAACTCTGCCTCTTTTGTCCCAGATTTGCACTGGAGAAGAAGGAATAGATTTCAGTAATTAAAAAATAAGCTTATTTGCTTTAATTCTGGGAGTGAGCTTCTTGCTCCTGCTTTCTG
Source organism: Lutjanus campechanus (assembly GCA_027495735.1). Lineage (NCBI taxonomy): Eukaryota > Metazoa > Chordata > Actinopteri > Lutjaniformes > Lutjanidae > Lutjanus > Lutjanus campechanus. Next base: position 11,816 of record JAJHUR010114703.1, on the reverse strand, counting down.
TTTTACAGCCTGCCCTTAATTGACTCACAGTATTAAAATATCAGTGCTCTTAACTATTGTAGTAAATTGGCATATAACAGACGATAATGATCTTCGCACTGTCTGGTGTATCACCTGTTTACAGGTATCTTTAGTCTACTTTTCTGTTTCCTAATGGTGAATCTTCTAAATATATCTTTGTGACAGTCGAACGGCACACACATCATGTATAAGAACACAGTTTGGATCGAGAGTGTGAACAACACCGGCAACGTCATCACCAGAGACAAAACCATCAACGTGGAGTTTTCCTGCGCTTACGAACTGGACCTGAAGATCTCGCTGGAGACCGTCCTCAAGCCCATGCTCAGGTCAGACACAGCACACGTAGACAGAAGGATCAGCTGTACAATAACTGCACCGACTTGAAATAAAACACAATCAAATATTTCTCCTCCTTTTTCCTCCATCCTCCAGCGTGGTAAACCTCACCTTACCGACCCAGGAGGGAAATTTCATCACTAAGATGGCGCTCTATAAGAACTCCTCGTACCGCAACCCGTACAGAGAGGGGGAGGTGGTCCTCAGCACGCGGGACATCCTCTTCGTGGGCGTGTTTGTGGAAGGAGCAGACGAAAACCAGCTCATCCTCATAGTGAACATGTGCTGGGCCACACCATCCCGCTACAGCAGCGACCGACTCCGATACATCATCATAGAGAGAGGGTGGGTCGGAGGAACATCACGCACATGATTATTCTTATCACTGATTAATCTGTTGATCTTCTAAAAATATAATGTTTAGCCTATAAAATCTCAGAAAACAGTGAATTCAGAATTTCTTAGAGCCCAAGACGGTGTCTTCAAATGACTTGTTCAAAAAACAGTCCAAAGATGTTTGATTTGTAATGATACAAAGCAGCAGATCACCTGAGAAGCTATAACCAGTGGAATGTTAAACAATAAACAATTAATTAGCAGATTTCTTGTCAATTCATACTAAGGCTGCAACTAACAATTATTTCCATGAGCAATTAATCTGCTAGTTCTTTTCAAGATCATTCGATTAATCACTTAGTGTGTAAATTGTCAAAAGAAATTGTGAAAAATGCTCATCAAAATTTCCCAGATCTCAAAGTGACGTCTTCAGATTGCTTCTTTTGTGCAACCGACAGTCCAAAACTCAAACGCTCTTCATTTACTGTCATAAATGACAAAGAAAAGCAGCAAATTCTCACTTTTAAGAAGCTGGAACCAGCAAATGTTTGCTGGAAAATGACTGAAACAATTAATTGTTTAGCAAAATAGTTGGCATTGTACATGACCTAGTTAAGATGTAAATAAAACAGGTGAAAACAGAGCAGAAACAGACATGAACTAATGAAGCTTATTACCAAACCAATAAACCAAAGCGTATTGCCAAAACAGCCAAACCTGAATGAAGCAGCAGCTACTTTTTGGAGTATGACGTGAAGACGGAGGCTGCACGGGGACTGTGTGCTGGATAAAAGGCCAATCATCCTCTTTCAGATAACAAAAAAAACACTCAACAGTTTCCCCAAAACACAGTCTGTTCCTTTAATATCTGTCTCCGTGTAGGTGTCCAAACATTAAGGACAACACCATCGGCATGGCAGAGAACGGCGTGTCCCTCACCTGTCGCTTCCACGTCACCGTCTTCAAGTTCATCGGGGATTACGACGAGGTCCACCTCCACTGTGACGTCTCCCTGTGTGACTCCGAGACAAGCGCCTGCAAAGTGGTGAGAAAAATCTTCGGCTTTAATAAATAAAAACTGCCGACGAAACAATGTCCGCTGTGTTAATGCATGTGTTTACTGCACGTCCAGAACTGTCCGCACAAGAGAAGAATGTACTCAGAGGACAGCGACCATAAAGAGCACATACTGAGCGTTGGACCCATAAGAAGGAGAGGTGAGTCAGGTCACAAGTGATGCTGTCGAACCTCACTGGAAGGAGAAATTATCTTAAGTTTTCATGACTCACCTGTGACGTCTCCTCAGAATCAGACTGGTGTGAGGAAAACAACGGAGGATGTGAGCAGATCTGCACCAGTAAGACGACTGGTCCGGTCTGCAGCTGTGTGACCGGGATGCTGCAACGAGACGGGAAAAGCTGCCGGAGTAAGGACCAGACACACACAAATAGATTCATAAAACACGAACAGGGGCACAGAAAAGGGATATATATCATGTTTCATCGTGTTTTGTCCACTGAAATGGCACACCAGACACCTTTTATCTACCACAGGGACATCCAAGAGCAATAAACAAAAGAATATAAATTCAGAAATACACTTAAATAAACAGTATGTTTAACAGGTTATGTAACAGAAGAAAAAAGTGCCTGAGAGCATCCTTTATAATTTATGTTTTGTTCTTTTCCCAGCTGTGAGCTCGAGCTGTAACCTGACACCTGCGGTCTCTCTGCTGAGCGTCAGCGCCGTGATCTCCGTTTTCCCGGCTCGTATTCACGCTCTGCTCTCCTAACAAAACACCCTGTGAGCGACACATGAAAAAAGATCAAACACAGAAGAAAAAAAGAAAAAAAGACTTGAAGATGCACAAAGATTCATCGTTGATTAGCCAGTAGATCAGCTGTGTTGTCAGTCAGAAAATCTAGACAGAATTCACTGTACATTCTCATTTTACTGATGCAACTGAAGGTACGTAACTGCTTTCTAGACATGGGGACAATCGATCCTGCCCACACTCTTAAGTTTCACTCCTCCACCTCTCTCTCTCTCATTGTGTAACTCTTCACCTCCACCTCGTCCATTATTCACATTTGGGACACCTCATTGCGTGTTTTCACTTAAAGCCACTATGTGTAAATTGTTTAAATGTGATTATAACATCTTTGAAATTATTCTGATAGGTTTTCTTCGCAGGGAAATGAATGCATTAACCTGACAGTGTGTTTTTCGCATACTACCACCAGATGGCGGCAAAGTCAGAAATGTTACACATATTGGGTTTAAGATTAATTTCAAGTACATGTGAGAAAAATTGAGGATAAAGCTTAGACACTGGAGTTGACAAAAAACACTTTCATGGCCATCCAACTTCCCAAGAACTGCACTCTTTCTTTACACTGTTGCGAGCACATGATATTCTGCACTGGAACTGAAGTCCAGGTAGCATAATCTGAATACTGAGATGTGGTCACAGGCCTTTGTATTCACACCTGATAATACTGAGCCCTCTTGTTATCTCACTTCTGCTCACGTCCTAAGCAGATATGCAAAAATTAGGTGGGGCTGATGGACGTGTAAACAAACATCCGTGAGTGATCAAATACACAATACATCGAGTCCTTAAGAGACCTGAAAGGGATAGTTCACCCCAAAAATGAAAATTCAGTCATTATCTGCGCACCCTGATGCAGATTGAAGGTTGGGTTTAGTTTTTTAGTCCACAAAACACTTTTCTTAAGATAGTGGCCAGTCATACAAAATATATTGATACCTGAAATCCAATCATTTAGAATATTTTCACCACTTTACCTTGCCGTCAGACAGTCTTTTCCAACGGGAACTGCCGTCAGATATCACTCTGTCATGCTCAACCAGACCCCATTGGTGAAATTAGTAAATTTACCTCACAAAACCTGTGAGTTGCAGGTCTACCGCTGCTTCAATCTCTTACTTTGTGGTGTTATTGTGTGACTTTGGTGAATCCAAATTAACCATTAAAAATACAGATGTTACAGAATATCACAAACAAACTAACAGATCAATGCAGCAGTAAACCCGCAACTCCCGGGTTCTGCAAGGTTGGTTGGTTTGGAGAGAGTGATATTTGGCTTATATAATGGCAGCTTCCCATCAGAAAAGGTTGCCCGATGGCAAGATAAAGCAGTGACACTATTCTAAACACAACATACACTTAAACTAATATTGAGTTCTACATACAACCCCACAAATAATCCAAAGCTGCAGCTCCGGAACCACATGCGGGTCTTTTGTCCCTCTCCAGTAGCTCCGTATGGGTTTGTCAAACAATTATTTGGACATGAATTTGGAAATGAATAATGGCTTTTTTAACATTTGAATTTTTATTTAATTTTACATTTTTTGTTGTTATAGGCCTAAAGTGATTCTTACATTCTCCAACTGCCAAAACGTGTTGCTCATACACAGACAGAAGAATGTTTTAATATGTTGTCATGTGCATCATAGCCTGTGTCTACGGCTCAGCGCATTTTCCTCTAAATTGTGTTGGTGACTACTCTTCAGCCTCCCTAGGCAAGCAATGGATGCCAATACTAATAATAATTTAGTTGTGGCTTTAGACAGATTTTTGTTTTCTTTTTTGGCCAAAAAATATCTGTTTTGATAGTAAAGGTTGCAGACCCCTGACCCAGACTATGCCTTTAATACCAAATACCATTCAAAGTGTGCAAATATATCTTCTCCTGACTATCTATTGGACAGAAGATCGACTGGCTAGCTTGCTGATCAGCAGAGCTGATTTCTTTCATTTCTATTTGACCTCCAGACCGCCTTCTGTAATCACAGTGTTTATCATTGTATCCCAACAAAGACTAAACAAAAATCAAACTGGATGATGATATGTCAAAGTGGAGTTTTTGAATGAAGTGAGTATTTATGTGTGTGGAGAGCACCTTGTGAAATGAATACTCAAAAATTTTTAAATCAAATTTTGGTGTCTTAGATTAGTGTCCACGTTGTGTTCCAGCTGTAAGACATGCAATCAGTTGTGCCATTAAAAAAAAATTCTATCACTTCTGTCTTAATCAGTTATAATGTTGTAACACTCCTGCCATAAAGTTTAACTGATTATTGATTCTGAACAGTTTGTATTTAGGACGGACATGTAAGGACATGTTAATAGGATTATGCAGGTTCTCCGAGTATGGTTAATGTTTTCTATTTGGCACCTTATGCGTTCACCACAGATCTTATGTAACCCTTCAGTGTTCTTTACTGAAGCCAACTAAAGTCCTCAGTTTTAGATTAGTTACACAGTAGTAGCAGGTTTTCATAGGTAGACTTGTTTTGCTACCTTCTATGTACAAATGTACATATATGTCATGACTTTTTTTTTTTTAAATAATCAGTTTCTTTTTTTGATGTTTAAACACATGACCAAAAGATGTTTTATTCTTTGAGAGCAGCAGCACCACCACCTTTAATAAATGAAGAAGTTCTCAAAATCAGTGTGGGCCGAGTTTATTTGATGCAAAGAAGCATATTCATTATGATAAATAATAAAGACGACATATACAGTTATACAACTCCAATGCCAAAATAGTTGTGGATGTTGTGTAAAATGTAATAATTTGCAAACACTTTTCGACTTGTATTCAAATGAATACAGTACAGAGACAAGATATTTAATGTTCAAACTGATTAACTTTATTATTTTTTTGTAAATATACATATAAGTTCATCAGTTTGAACATTAAATATCTTGTCTTTGTACTGTATACAAACGAATATAGGTTGGAAATTTTTTGCGAATCATTGCATTCAGTTTTTTAATGCAGCATCCTCACTTTTTTTTGGAATTGGGGTTGTATTACGTTTCACCAAAAAAAAGAGCACTTTCTTTGTATTATTTGCCTTAATCCAGACTTGACAGGAAGTAAACTTGGTTCAAACGCAGCTGTCTCCTAGCAACATAGTTCCAATCAAATGATCTGTCTAATCCCCTCCACACCTTGTGATTGTGTTGAGGTACTTGAAAGGTGACATATCAATTTGAGTGAATTCTTTCCAGGATGAAACATGCATTGACTGTGTGCCGTGCCTGTGAGGCGTTTAAGTACACTGTCGTCATCCGTCAACTAGGAGTGACATTAGATAGTGACTGAATGTGAAGTGACAGGGGAGGTGAAAGAAAGTAGGCCGGGCTGCACTGATCAAACAAGGTTGACAGGAAGTACATAATTATTTATAATTATTATGCCATTTATTAGTATTGATTTCTGCAATGTTTCATTCTTAAGTAGGCTACAGGCAGACAGCTGGAGTATGCAGTGAGCTAAACACACTTCCAAAAAAGTTTATGACAGGAGATGGCTATATTATGGTTCCACAAATTCAACATTACAATTTAGCAAAAAGGGTTAGACTGACGGTATTGAAGAAAATAGTACAACAGTGAAGCTAGAATCACAAATGTATTTGATTAGCTGTCAAATTAGCCCATTTTCATTGTGTTTTATGTCATGAAGAAACAGTTAAACATTAACACGAAGTCCCAACAGTAATTAATCTAGTAAACATATAGTCTATGCATAGAAGAGTAGAGTAAAATACACAGGAGTTAACCCAACAATAATGCAAACAAGCAAGGGCATTTGTGGAGTAGATAAAGATGTGTGTTTGTCACAGATTTGACAAAATGGTGGATGATGTAACAATCATAGATATCTATAGTAAAGGCCGTTACTATAGATATCTATGGTAACAATATTAGTTGGTTGCTATAGAACTGTGCCCCTAGTTGTTGCTACTAGCAACAGAATGTTCAACTGAATCCAACTGGAGAGGCTTTAAGGTTTTTACATACAGCAATACAGAATTGGAAAACGTAATATTGTACGATAAATTCAATGACAGTGATTTCAAATCAGAAAACACTGAGATTTCAACAAAGGGTATTGGTAGAATAACAGTGAAACTGGAATCACAAAAGTGTAGATTAGCTGTCAAAATAATTAGCCTAGCTACATTGTGCTCCATGTCAAAGTAGGCCTGTCACCTTAATTTAGTGAACATACAGCCCATTAGATTAAGGGTAAAAGAGTAAAATACACAAGTTAACACAGTAGTTTTTCAACGGTTAGCTAGTTAGAATGTTATGTTAGCATAAAGGCTAAAACACACCAGCGGCGCAGCGGCGTGGCACATCATGTGCTGTCATGTACACACATGGGAAGTGTTGCAGTTACCCTCATCCAGACCACTGCTGGATGATCAAACCGCTCTGAAAATACAGTTTGTCTCACTGCCTGCTAGACTCCATTAACATATACTGCTCAATTTAACCATACAGCTACGCCTTCTAATAGATTATCACTGATTTCTTACAACTCATGAACAGACACTTCCAACATTTCTATTCTTCCGCTAGCAGTTAGAAATACTGTTCTCCCCTCCACACACACAAAAGAATCAGTTTAATAGTCCTCCAAAAGCTGTTATTACACTTCAATCAGAAACTGTTTTATCAGCTGCAGTTTACAGCAGATTATGAATGTTCCTCACTTTATCAAAGACTAACTTTATGTTGAGTGTCTTGACCCAGTAAACACTGAAAATAAACACTGCTGCTGATAAGACTTCACAGTGAGCAAGATATTTAAAAAAAAAAAAGGTTCTATTCAAATATCTAAGTTGTTTTAGTTGTTGCTGAGGACACACACACATGCTGGGACATGTTTCAACATATTCAGTCAGATTACGTAATATGTAGGACAGTCAGGTTGCTGTCCTTTAAATGTGATCTGTTGATATTGAAAACACTGTTCATGTGTGTGGCGATCTCTTGACCTTGTTTCCCTTCCTTTGTGGTGACCATTGAGCATGTTGTGTATCTATGGTTACATAAGTTCACAGGGGTGTGTGTGTGTGCGTGTATGGGTGTGTGTGTGTTTAATTATCAGACTCTCAGTCAGTTGGTTTTTGTCCCTTTTTACACACCGTAAATATTTTTTGCACTAAAATGATTGCTTAGTTCTGACTGATAATGAAAAGTGAAAAGACATTGAAAACTATTTAAGGACGTCCATCAGTGTTTTAGTTGAAAGAAAAAAGTTGTTTCAACGTCTTGTAAACTACTTCATTTTAACACTAAAATTTAAAAATCTTTTAAAAAGCATACTATAATATAATATAAACATTTATTTAAATATTAAACATTAAAATGTTATGATTGTATAGGCTGTATTTAATATAGTATGCATTAAAGTTTTTACCTGTAGGGAATTTCTATTCAGTCTTGAGGACACCTGCAGGCTCATTAGTTCTCAATACTAATTATTTCTTTAAGAGAACAAAAATCTGAATATCCACCAAAACATGTTTTAATAAGCTGCAACAATTATTAGCATTGTCAGACTTTTTAATTATTGGTATTAATAGACTTCATAGAATTGATTTGTTGCGCTTGGACCACTGTTACTTGTTTCGTCATGTTGCTGGGTGTTTGTGCGTGATTCAGCGCTCTTTGTGACTCACTGTAAAGTTTAGGTAACCATGTTTACAATGAAAGGATTCCCTGGGTTTGCTCAAACATGAGCACTGCTCGAGGTATTCTCTTCTCGACGTGTATGAATACAGGATGCACGGCACACCCGGGGTGGGGTGGGGGTGGTGGAGGGGTAAAGTGCATATTTGCAAGTTTGATTGAAGGGACTGGCTGTGTTACCATGGAGAGTGTGTTTGAAGTTGTAATTACTGTAATTATTTGGGAGAGAGCTTTCACGGTGATTTTCTCTGTAGCTGAAAACGGTAGCAGCCTCGAAACTGCATGTCTGTGAGATTATTCAATTTTACTGCATGAATGTTCTCTGCCTTCTTACATAACGCAGCACACAGGGGTGATTATTAACAGTTGTTCTTATCATGTGTGCAGGACATAGTTCTTATCAGTCATATCTTAATATCAACTTGAATGCCCCCTAAATTCAGCAAGTCCATAAATTTAAGGAGCCTAAATGTCAATTTAGCCACATTTTATTGATATCTGATGTTAATGATTGAGTAGTTTGTACTCAGAGAAGTGTTAGAACAAAAGGTCATGGGGATCAAGGAGGTCTGAATCATTATAGATTAAGAAAGCTCACAGAGTGTCCAAAATTAAACTGGTTCAGCCTGTGGGGGACGATGGATATTCAAAGTAAATTTAACTTAAATCCAGCCAGAAGTCTTTTGAATGTAACATCAGTCTGTCATTTTGTTGGTTCATGATGGTCCAGACTGAAATATCTGAACAACTCTGAGATGATTAGTAAAGAAGTTTCACATTATAAACATTCATGGTCCCCAGAGGATGAAACTTATCATCATGAGGTTGACGTTAGTGGTTTTGATTGAAATATCTCAGATACAATTGGATGGACTGCTGTGAAATCTGGTACAAACCTTCACGTCTCCCTCAGGTTGAACTGTAATAACTCTGGTGATACTTCACAAGTCAAAATTTAAGTTTGTCAGATGCTTTGGGTTATGACCAGATACGTCACACGTGCATCCATTAAGAGATATACGAAGTCTCGTGATACATCGACGCCATGTTTACATGCTACCTGGGAGGCTACAGTTGACATTTCGGCTAAAAACGTGGTGTAAATGCCGTTTTTTGTGGTTAAATTTTAATGTCGCTGCTCACGGACACTTGGATTACACCACACGAGCAGGATGGAGACATTTTGTGTTTGTTTTGTGTTCTTCTTTTTACATTTTATTCGTGGTCACCATTCACTGACATTGGCTGTGACCCTGTTTTCTGATGAAACTCCAGGTTTGTTTTGTGAACTGAAGATCTTCACCCATCCTTGCATCCACATAGGGGTGAGTACATATTGAGTGGATTATCATTCTGGGGTGGAATATCACTTTAAGACACATAAATGCTTTGAAAGTGGGGTATTTTCTGGCATATTTTATGTTGTAGAACAAGATTTATTTAGCTTGTTTTATTACAGACAAATAATGAAAAACCCAGACTCTCCAAATGATGTAAGATGGTTGTGCTTGTATCCAGGACATTTGGTTCCTTTTTTGTACAGTGGGAAGACGTGGAGACACATTGTCCATTTTTAGCATGTGCTGAACTAAAACAGACTAATGACTGTGGTAGGCCTAATATTGTACCAGCCTGAGATCAGCATGTCAGCATTTAACTAGCTGGTGACCCACAGACGTTGTGTGGAACCAACTCCCGATTGTTCTTAATGATAGCTCTGAATACATTAAATGTCGAGATCGTCAGCGGCTCCACACCTGAATGTAATTGCTAGTTGTTCCTTACGTAGTACACCTGGAACTTGATCTTAAAAGTTTGCGCGGTGAGACTCGACCGTGATTGGAATGTGTCAAAGTCATTGGGCCACATTCTTCCTCTGAACATGTGGGTGGTTAATTAAAAGGATTCCCTCACCCAGCGTTCCTGTCGGGTCTGCCTGAATATGAGTGAGGTGTTCCCTCACTGACGCATTGTGCACACATTAATTGTTTCCATGGTGTGGCAGTCAGGTGTGGAAGGGATTTCATGTTTAAAGGACCAGTGTGTAAGATTTATGGGGACCTATTAGTAGTATGTTTTCATTTGTGTATAATCACATGAAAAATAAAAACTATTTTGTGTGGGCTTTTTTTTGTTTTTTTAACCATAGAATGAGCCCTTTATATTCACAGAGTGTGTGGGTTGTAGTGCTGAACAGACAAACTAGGGTTGCCAGGCCGGCGAGACAAAACCAGCCCAACAGCCAATAAAACTGGCGCTGGCAGGCAGAGAGCAAATTGTATTTGTGTGTGTTTATGGGGTGTGTGTGTGTGACGTGTGCCAAGTCTGTGTTCGTACAAGCTGATCTGGAGTTAGTTTGGTAGGATTTAGGCAGAAATAAATTATTTCATTTCAAATAAGAATGTCTATTTATTAATATTGTGGATGTAATTTGCATGAAAAATAAGTTTACCCAACCAGCGCACAAAAAAAAATCATCCCCCAGCAACACTTCAAAAGTAGCCCAATTCTGTGGGGTGGGGGGGACCAGGCAACCCTGAGGCAAACCAAACATGGGCTCTAAATTCAGCCTTGCATGTGTTTTTTCCCAAGTTTCATGGTCACCGTAAGATCTGCTACAAACTTGGAGGAAGAGAGTGTGGTGAATTTGGTGGAACTTCACTGCTAGATGCCTCTAAGAACAGGTATACACCGTGTGATTTTGAGCTGTTCCAGATAGAAGATGGATCAATGGGAAAGAAACTCCATGATATCTTTGGATGTGGCACCAAAAGACAGTCCTATGTCGCAAGTTTAAAGATGGCCGTTGTCACAGTCTTGTGACCAAAGATATGAATTCTGATAGCCAGAGGTTTAGGATAACCATCTCACAATGTGACTGCTGCTTCAACCAATGTCTACTAAGCGACCAATAGAAATGAACGTACATTTATGTATGCTAGTTTAGCATACTTAGCACACTACTCCTACATCCTACATGCTTCAAGTGCTATTTGTAAAACTGGCGTCCCACATAGGCCTCTTTTCCCTCATCATGACCTGGTCCACATTCTCCTCCTCCTCTTCTTTTGATTCCCCCCCCCAGACACATAAATACCACTATTACAAGAGCTCTGTTCTTGCTTAGCTTCAATGTTTACCTTTACAGCAGCGCAGAAGGATGGCACACACTGATGACGTTTTCTTGTATATTGACTTGCATCATAGCCGACGATTTAGCAGGTGTGATCATTATGGTATAAAAATGTGTGTTCTGATTATCATTAAGAGAACTCTGAGCGTTTAAAAAAATAAAATGGCTGCTCACTACGTCTATGCTGTAAAATTAAAAAATGCAACATTTTGTCAACAAGTTGAGTTGACATCTACATTTAATTAAAAATTTAATCACTAGGAGGTTGGCCTGTTACAAGGTTTAATAACCAAGAGTTTGATCTTTTGAAATATATTTTCCAGCATTTTTGAAGAGTAAAAATCAAAACCCCAATTCTCATAGCATAAATAGCAAAAACATGATGTCATTCAGTCCATCGAGACTCCACCTGTCATCATATGTGGTTTCATCCCTCCCCATGTACAGTACTGCACACCCTTGGAA